>QXVZ01032436.1:0-37869 GCA_008931825.1 Phallusia fumigata
TTATTATCTTCTTTTTAATACTCATCAATTGTTTTTCCTTAGATGAAGGTTTGCATAAAAAAGAAAGTCCAAACTGTAAACATGAAAAAAAACTTTTGTGTTTATTTTATGGCATTGTAATCAAACCCTACCATAAAAATCTTCTTTACTATTGTTTAACATTTAGGGTTTGTTGGGGAAAACGCTTGTCATAAAGAGATTTTGTTGTCTAAGGTAACAAGAGAGCAATGCCAACATATTTTTAAAACACATATATTGTTCTAGAGGAAAAATACAAGTTAATATTATTTTTGCCAAGCGATGATGACAAGAACTTGTTTTCTTCTTTTTGTTGAAAATCTTGATTCTGTACCAAATATACCATACTTCATTTATAATACGTTGGGTTTTGATTTAGTTGCCTTTACCCTTCAGCCATCCCAAAAGGTTTTGACACTTTTTGTTTTGTTTTATGTTCAGCTCAGACCCGAAACATGTCAGTAATTGTTAAAAGTCGTGTGGGTTGTGTATCGATATCATGTTTCTGTAATGGATATAACTGAAATGTCATTGGAACCAGTAGGTCACATTATCTGTTCCAGTTGTGGCATTAAAGAGCTGATTTTGGAATAGTTAGGCTTTAAAGGTCAAAAAAGGTCATTGGAAATTTTTTGGTTTGACATGCACATTTGCAACCAGGTTTGATGTTCAATCTTTGAACTTTTTATTTTGTAGGTAGTGGATGGCGCTGACGATTTGCTGAGCACTGAACGATTGTCACTGCTTCGGATCAAACGCACACTTGAGGGCGANTTATCTGTTCCAGTTGTGGCATTAAAGAGCTGATTTTGGAATAGTTAGGCTTTAAAGGTCAAAAAAGGTCATTGGAAATTTTTTGGTTTGACATGCACATTTGCAACCAGGTTTGATGTTCAATCTTTGAACTTTTTATTTTGTAGGTAGTGGATGGCGCTGACGATTTGCTGAGCACTGAACGATTGTCACTGCTTCGGATCAAACGCACACTTGAGGGCGAGCTAAGAGCAACTCAAAAGCAATTACAGGTTTTATATCAAGCTGGTTTGTTGCTTGTCACTTGAAATTTCCCACAAAGATTTTCACTAGTAACAGTTGGATATTGTTGTTTTAGCTGACAGATGCTTGATACAGCTTTGAAACAGGAAATATTTTTGTGAAATCATATTTTTAAGGTTTTGGCGACAGCTCGGAAACGATTGTCGGATACTCTTCAAGAACGCAATCGTGTTTTGGATCTTGTCACCCATGCAGTTTCATCAGCCAGACCTTCTTCAGGAAGAGTTTCGGCCAGGGCAACATCACCAGCTGGAAGAAATTCAACAGGGTAAATGGAATAAACTTGTTAAAATCACTTTTTATAAGTATGACAAAAACAAAGACAAAACTGAACTAAATTAAATTTGCCCAGTAAAAAATAAAAGTGACTGATTTGTGTTTGCAAATTATATTTTTGGATTAGGTTTGCTGTGTATTTTATTTTATTCTTTAAAAAATTTCTTTTCACCATATACACAAAACAAAAAAAACTTATAAAGATTGTGTAATGTGCATGACATTAGCCAATGTTGGCAACAATATTAGGTTTGATGATGTGCATAAAATATGTATTAATGCATTCAAAATGGCTGTTCAAAATATCCACGTATTAAGGGCTGTAACCATTTGAGCACAGCCGGCAGAATTTGCGTTCAAGTGCTCTTGTCTATCGCGTCAGCCACTTTCAATGTTTTACCAAACCTTTCCAGTCTAGCCGCAACGCTCATGAAATCCTCGTGTGACTTTTATGGAGCAAAGTTATTGTAGCAGACTCCATTGTCCTGTTATCGCCACAATCTACCTCTTGACTGAAAACTGCTACAACTTTTAATCCGCCGCAAACCATTGTATGAAGGAATCTGAGCTGCCAATGTCAAAGCTTTTGTTTATTTAAACTTTTCTCGACAAAGTTCACCAACACTTCTCAGTTAAAAGATCGTATTTTTAATTCTTTTTACTTTTTGCTTTTGCCAGCTAAAATAACTTTGTCCTCTTTTGTGGACACATTGCATTGTTGCGTCATATATATACTTATGACGTTATCATTTTGTGCGTGTATTCAGAGCTTATGAGCCGCCAGAAACACCAGAACCAGATCCGATTGGTCCGTACACACCGGAAGCTGCGGAGGCTGTCCAATCAGCCACTGACGCGCGTCAGAGCTCATCCGCACTCAGGCGGGAAATTCGTGACGTCATCGACAGGTGACGTCATGTCTCAAATTAAACACCTTATGTGTAAACCAGCTTTTGAAGTAGCTTTATGGAATATTGGTGAACTATACGTTAAAAAGATAAGCAATGCCATAATTTGGAGGTTAATAAATAATTTGTTGCAATGCAGATGTCAGTCGGAACAGAAGATGGCGCACATGACCGTCAACAATGGGATGACACAGAAAATCGCCGAGACTGTCACACTTACTGTAAGTTAACTTAACAAATACGACTCTGTACTGACTGCTGGTGGTCGACTGCTGGAGTTTGGTGATGCTTGAAAAGCACTGATTAGAATTCATATCCTTGCACCCATAGTTGAGTTATACAACTTACATGGCAGCTTTGAACCTGCTGCGGACATTTATTTTGTGCTATTTTATTTGCAGCAACATCTTCAAGTGAACCATGGCGAAAACCGGGCAGCCATTCACAGGTCACAAAGGCATTATGACCTCACAGAGAAGGCGCAGGGCTACACACTCGGTCCTGTCGCGTACAACGATCTGACGACAAGAGAAAGATTAAACAGACCTCTTGTGAAAGTTTATCAGCGACATCCGGGAACCCAGCTGCCCGAAGCCCACAACCTCATCGAAGTAAGTTTCTTGTAAAACTACATGAGGCTAACACTGGCTTAGCTCGTGGTAAGTGACGTGTTATCACCAACGAAACTTTATCTGTCCAAGTCAATAGTTCCCACCTGGGAGGAACTTACTGAGTTAATGGAGAAATTCCACATTATAGTTAAGTTATTCATGGTAAGTGTAGTATTTATTTTTATGTAGACCAGTTGTTCCAAACCTTAACATTACTTTATATCACTTCCTGTCTAGTAGAGGAGGAATGAAAAAATGAAAAAGGAGGGATTCGCTGAAAAGGGTTTGGAACCACTGGTATAAGAGAGTGTAGAGAACTGTTTTTTACCGTTCACTTTACAAAAACAGCTTTAAAGTCTGCTTTAAGCGCGCAAAATCTGCGCTACTCACAATGGGAACGATTGTTTGTTTTTTCGTCAGCAAAAAAATGGCTTGGGCTTCAAAACTCTGTTCAACACTTTCTATTCTTTCCTGCAGGGAAACGTGGGTTTGTCTCAATCCTTGAAAGCTACAAGTCGGAACGTGGCACTTCTTCATCTGGCCAGGCTTCGTCTCAGCGATGACATGAGAGATAAGCGAGTCGCGTCAAGTATCGACAGCGCCATCGTGCGGTTGCGCAGACGCCGCAGCAACTACCGCTGGGTGATGGAAGGCGAAAACTTAAATGTTTAGGTCATGGCTGAAAAATGTATTTCAAAGTGTGATTTCTAATACAAAACGCTTACAAATATTTTGCACCGCTGAATTTCCCGCCTTTTTAGCGTCACTGTCACCTTTGTTACGTCGCAAATACCCCCCTTCTGAAGTGTTTGTGGTTACTTAGATAACCAACATACAAGTTGCCTGTTTCTATCTGCCTTCTGTTAAGGTTTGTACATAAATATACACAAGTTAGCGAATTGCACCCCGCATAGAGATTAAGCGTGAAAATTGTAAATTGCCAAACATGCACGTGTTCCGTTATTGTGTGTGCCAACTTCACAAAATTAATTCAACACTTCCAAACTGCTCTCGAGTTTTGTTCACTGTCGAGACATTGTTACCGAAATAAAATTTACTGCAGATTTTACTTCCACGTTCAAGTATTCACGTTTCTTTAGGAAGTTACAACCCTTGGAAACCTTACGACATTTTAAATGTTTATGAAAAAAACCAGCTCCAAGCCCCGAATATATCCAATGAAAAACGTCGCAGTAGACGGATATAGATTGACAAGCAAAACTGCATATGTAGGTAAAAAGCACAGGAAAGACAAGGAAAGATTTAATTGAATCAAATGTAGGAGTAACAAAAAACTCGAACATGTTTAATTTCGTCACTATAGTTAGTCATGTTTAGGAAACCGACTCTATGTTGTGTTTCGGGAGAAAAGTAAACAAACCTCTTATTAACCCATAACCTGAACCATACACGTTTTTAAGGTGTTTCACGGATTTTCTTGGAAGTAGGAAACGTGTTGGGGTTTTTAGCCACGATTTAATGAGTAAGTTTTGGTTTGACAAGCATCAACATACAATGTACAGGCGACCGCGATATGAGGTTTTTTATGATTTTAATCTGATTTTAACTCCGCTGTATTTTTTTAATTTGAATAAGTTGTATTTTTTACAAGCACAGTTTGTGCTACAATAACAAAATATGTTTTCGAATCTGATTGTTCGAAGTTTTATAACGTCATCCAAGCAGTTAAATTTGAATGGAAAGACTGCAGTTGTGGTTGCCGGGACAAAAGGAATCGGTTTTGCTATAGCGAGAAGATTGGGATTGGCAGGAGCCGATGTGGTTGTAAGCAGCAGGAAACAATCAAACGTGGATAAAGCGGTTTCCACGCTGCAGGATGAAAGCCTTAAAGTCATTGGTTTTCCATGTCACGCTGGAAAATCGGATGATCGGAAGCGTTTACTCACGGAAGTGAAAAAGATTTACGGCGGTTTCGATATTTTAGTTTCCAACGCTGGAATCAATTTGTATTTTGGTGGAACTTTGAAAACTGCTGAGTCAGCTTTCGATTACATGATGCAGCTCAACGTTAAATCGATGTTCCAATTGATTCAAGAGAGCGTTCCCATTATGACGTCACGCCCAAATCCTTCCATTACTGTGATGTCATCGGTCGCCGGAGCCCTGTCATCCAGACACATTGGGATTTACTCGGTCAGCAAAGCGGCTTTGACTTCGCTCACAAAAGTTCTTACTCCGGAGCTGGCCAGGAAAAATATCCGGATCAACTGCATCGGCCCTGGGATGATAGAAACCGATTTCAACGATCCAAGCAACTGGTCACCACATACGAAAGATTACATGGGAAACATTGTGTCGAATATCCCATTTGGACGGCAAGGATCTCCGGAGGAATGCTCCGGAATTGTGGCGTTTCTCTCATCGGACGAAGCCACCTACATCACAGGGCAAACTATCTACATTGACGGAGGTTACATGTGCGATGTAGTTAAAATGTCCGAAGAGTGAACAAACGTTCATTCCTACAGAAACTTATGAAAAGAGCAACCAACATTTATTTGGTTGTCATTGTTTTGTTTTAGCGGGGTGACGTAGTTTGCATTTTTAGCGTTTTCTTGGGAAATCGCGTGGTTCGTGAAATGTGATATTTCACGAATTACAATTTTTCACAGAACGTGCCTCCGTCATATTTTCGTGCCAACTCAGTTGTTTACGAACCTTTGCGATTCAAAGCTGTTTTGTTGATTTTTGGCAAAGATTTTTGCTTCTTGAATCGTTGTTGCAAGGAAACCATGGCTTGTATTTACTGCACAAACTAACTCACAAACAACTGTACCTTTGCAACTATTGCAAACCTCTGTACAACTTTTTCCCGACGCAAGTTAAACATGTTTTCATTTTCGTTGGCTTGCTGCGTGTTGACTGGAGGGTAAAATCAAAAAAATGAAGGGCACAACCGGTGGATCAAGGTTAAACGCGCTGCAGCGACACCGGCCTTGCAAGGGGTTACATCGTTCGGTGAAGTCAGTTAGGTTACAAATATTCGGTTTGGTCGAATACAAGTCGAATATACATGCCCAATTAATATGCACAACTCTCAGCCACAAACAGCCAATAAACACAAGGTGGCAGCATATACAAGGTGTTGATACATTCGGCAATTATTACGTTTGTTCACCACAAAGGAAGGTTCATAATGCCACATATGTTCACGCATTTATTCGTACGTACAAGAAACAACAATATTTCGTTTGTCATTGATGAAAACTTGAAGTTCATATTTATGACCCTTTGTTTAAGAAGCCTCCGTCAACATAGATGGTCTGCCCTGTGATGTAGGTGGCTTCGTCCGATGAGAGAAACGCCACAATTCCGGAGCATTCCTCCGGAGATCCTTGCCGTCCAAATGGGATATTCGACACAATGTTTCCCATGTAATCTTTCGTTTGTGGTGACCAGTTGCTTGGATCGTTGAAATCGGTTTCTATCATTCCAGGGCCGATGCAGTTGATCCGGATATTTTTCCTGGCCAGCTCCGGAGTAAGAACTTTTGNTGCCCTGTGATGTAGGTGGCTTCGTCCGATGAGAGAAACGCCACAATTCCGGAGCATTCCTCCGGAGATCCTTGCCGTCCAAATGGGATATTCGACACAATGTTTCCCATGTAATCTTTCGTTTGTGGTGACCAGTTGCTTGGATCGTTGAAATCGGTTTCTATCATTCCAGGGCCGATGCAGTTGATCCGGATATTTTTCCTGGCCAGCTCCGGAGTAAGAACTTTTGTGAGCGAAGTCAAAGCCGCTTTGCCGACCGAGTAAATCCCAAAGTGATCAAAACATGCAGAACCAGCCTGTGATGACATCACAGTAATGGAAGGATTTGGGCGTGACGTCATAATGGGAACGCTCTCTTGAATCAATTGAAACGTCGTTTTAACGTTGAGCTGCATCATATAATCGAAAGCTGACTCAGCAGTTTTCAAAGTTTCTCCAAAATACAAATTGATTCCAGCGTTGGAAACTAAAATATCGAAACCGCCGTAAATCTTTTTCACTTCCGTGAGTAAACGCTTCCGATCATCCGATTTTCCAGCGTGACATGGAAAACCAATGACTTTAAGGCTTTCATCCTGCAGCGTGGAAACCGCTTTATCCACGTTTGATTGTTTCCTGCTGCTTACAACCACATCGGCTCCTGCCAATCCCAATCTTCTCGCTATAGCGAAACCGATTCCTTTTTGTCCCGGCTACCACAACTGCAGTCTTTCCATTCAAATTTAACTGCTTGGATGACGATATAAAACTTCGAACAATCAGATTCGAAAACATTTTCCTTAGCGCTTTTAACCTGATTAACCTTAACAAAGCCTGAAGAATTTAACGCCGATCGTGGTTGAGTCAAACTAAATGACATTTGATGTGAGGTATTTTCTTATCAGTCGATGTTTCCGTTTAGCAAAGTGGAACAGTTTAAATTCAGGCTTTCTTAGAAAAAATCTTGAGATTCGTTAAAGGTTGTGTTTCGCAAAAACCCATCCGGAAAACTTTTCCCAAACCTAGATATTAAGGCGACGAGCTAAAACGCTATGCTATTTAGGCATATAGTTTGGGTTTAATGCACGAGCTCATTTACTTACCTCCAGTTGCAAACTTGTTAAAACAAAACTTAACAGAAAATGAAATAATCAGAAACATACAGAACTTGATGTTAACATGCTAAACGACTACAAACTTCTCCTAATGTGACAAACATCTGCACAAGTTTCGCCAAAAAGTTTTTTTTCGTTAGTTTGCAGAGTGTTTAGTGAAGGATGAAATAACTGTGTTGCAATAAGCGAGACTTGTGTACGCATCACTGGATGTCGCAAAGTTGTTGACGTGGTCGTAGACAAGTGGGACTAAAATGATTGTGGAATTATTGAGCTCATGTAGTTTTAGCTCTTGCCAAAACCCTTTAAATGTTTAACGTTTATCAAAATTGGTTGGCTAATCCATAGAAGCATATGAACTTAACTTGAGAAAAGCAGGCCGAGCGAATACCAATCTATTGTGACAAAAAGCTGCTTACAGTTTGGCTAATTCCCTCCAATGTCACCCCCAGTCGTGTTTTCTTAAATTGCGCCAAACTCACTCTCTTGTGAGCCCCGCCACATAACACCTTATAATGACGGTGTAGCTGCAGCGCATTCAACCTTGGTCCACTCCACTTTTTGCGCCTCATAACGTGTTAACGTTGCGCAGCTATTTCCGGCTTGGTGATTGATTCAGTGCTATTGTGTCGTTTTTCATTCATCAAGCGAAATAAACTCAACTCAAATCCAAAATGCATCGTTCATGTTAGGCCTTCTTGTGTTTCCCTGAGCAAAAACTTAAGCGGCGCTGCTCCAAACCAGTGGAACCCGATGGACCCAAATTAAAGTCAACAACTTTAAAAGCCCCCAAAAATCAAATTAAAAATGATCCAACAGTTTTGCAATGAGTCAGGTATCTCGACGTGGACTCATTGCGAACATAATGTTCCGTCCCCGAGGATAAAAAAGTAACGAACAAACAAAACACTTGACTGTGAGTGGAATAAATAATAGCAATGAAACATAAACCCATTATTCACACTGTGAGACAAAAAAGTATAAAGCCTACAAGTTTTCCACAAAACAGGATTTACCACAGAAATGTTAATTAAAATGAAAGGCGATCCGCAAACGATTCTTTCAAAGTAATAACATGTGTTCGCAGAAACGTTGGTTGTTTACATTTTGCAGCAACGAGTTTTAAAAGATAAAATGTCTGATTGACGACTTGGTTGTGTATGAACGAACCAGAAAGGGTAGAAGAGCCTACAATCACTGCCGGTGGATTTACTGAAACAGAAGACAACTTTATTAAACATCGTTATCAGGTGAATATTGGCCAAAATTATCATTATTTCTATCAGAGCAACATCTAACCTTTATACTTTAGGATACATCACATTTTCTGTGGGTTAAACGCAACTCTTCCTCGCAACCAACACTCCCACATACAGACCAGCAACAATATTTACTGAGGACCAACAGTGGCTGGTATGAAAAGTGGATACTACTCTGGATAAATTTTATATTTTAGGCCATTTTTTGTTGAAACGGACAACTCTAAAATATGCAATCTACGCAATCTACACAACATATTCTTATTTAAAGCATTTAGGCAATTTGAGTAGATTAGGCACACAGCCTGGTTTAATTTAACACAATCTGGAAGTTAGGCAGGGCAACTCTAATCTAGGCTACGCACACCTGGGCATTCCGCATTGCGTGAAATTTTACCAGGCTTAAACGCCTCAGTTTGCCTGGATTGTGTTGATCAGTATATTTTGTATGGAATGCATGCCTAACCTGCTGAGCATCATATTCCTATACCGAGTGCCTAACCTGATAGGGTGAACTAAACCAGGCTGTGTGCCTAATCTACTCAAATTGCCTGAAATGCTTTAAATTGGAAAAGATTGCGTAGATTGCGTGGATTGTGTAGATTGCATATTTTAGAGTTGCCCGCCATTTTTTGTTGAAACAAGTATGACCCAAACTTTTATATTTAAACTACTTTAAAACTTCAGTATCTATATATCCAGAATCATGTATCATTCTTGTCTTTTTAAAGAAATGACAAAATTCAAAAATTTATCATGACATCAGCACCTAGCGGTAAATGAAATGATATTACTTTGTTCTGATATGTGGGTTAGTTTATGATGTATAAAGTTATGTTGAAGATAATTGCTTTTTAGGCATTCATCTCATGGAAACAGTGAGGTTTTTATAAGGGACAGAACCCAGATTCCACAATCGAACTTACAAAATCAGGAGGCAACAAGATACAGACAAAATCCTACCTCAAAACTGTGTGCGCTGCTATAATCACAAGCATGTCAGTGTTGGGCAAGTTGAGCAAGAAGCACGGTGCATTAAACACAAGTGTGTGGCTGTTAAAGCAATCGAGAAAAACATTTTCATCAGAAAATGAATTGCCACCTATGGAGCACTTTCTGGCAAACATAGGCATGAAGGTAAGTTTGATCCAGTTTTACATTCTCTTTTTGCTAAATGTTTTTGCACTGCAGAATACAACGGCTGAAACAAAGGACCCAGCATCACCTAAACTAGATCAAATTGTATGTATGAAATGTTGATATGTTAAGTTATAATACCTAGATTTATGTTTTTGTTATTGATTCTACAAAAAAGTAAATGCAAAGTAAATACATCTATTTATTTGTTTTGTAGCCTTCAAGCATTTTTAATTTGCTTTTGGACTAATATTTTTTTAATTTCCAGGAGCATGCCACCACTGTTGAAGACAAGAAACCAAAGTCATTTGCAACGTTACTTCGAAATTCCGGTTTCATTCATCTTGGTCAAATGAAAAATTCGTATGTTGTTGGGAAAATAATGGAGGTTCGACAAAAAAGAGTTTAATTTATTTGCAGATTATGGTGTCGTACTAAACATTTAACTGATTATGGTGTCAGACAAATTATGCTTGACAACTGATTCGGGTCCAGAGTCTTTAATTACCCCTGATATTGCCATTGCAACAAGAAATCTTAATGGTTTGCAGGTTCAAGACAACAATGCCTATGTTGACTTTGGGGGGAAATTTTACTTTGTTTGTGAAATACCTGAATTCAACAATGCCGAATATCGCCGTGGGAGACTTGTTTCAGTTATACTTAAAGACTTTGAATTGTCAGCAAGGTAAGCACAAAAATTCCTGATGCAGAAATGTGATGAGTGTTGTTTAAAGGTTGGCTGAAATGCAAATAAGCACAATAGAACTTGTCCGAAACTAACTGCAAGAAAATTATTAAAAATTGCTTAAATGATTCTATCATGTTATCGTAATTGCTGTTGAGGTGCCTCCAGAGTCGAATGATAAAAAATGAATCTTATCATACTAACCCAGGGTTTACCCACGCTGTCTACATTGTAAAAGACTAGATCTTGCTTATATTTTTGAGCGCTGTTATAAAAATTACTTGACATATTTTCGTTTCAAAATACACAGATTTTTAGGAGCATCGAAAGACACAACATTACTTGAAGCTAGTGGATATATTGTTGGCTTGTTGCGAGAAAAACAAGCAAAACCCAGAGAAGAATCTGAATCTTGCAATCAATTAGATGAAAACTTGACTCAATTAAATACAGTGTAGTGTTTGTGTCGTTTTTAAATATATTTCTACGTGTTTTGTGATGTTTGGTTTGATTTCCCTCTTCTAACCGATTGTTATCTTCAGTGGAAGGACAGTAAAAGACAAATTATGTTTACGTTTAGGTGACGATCTTATCTGTACGTTGCAACAACAATGGTGATGTNTTGCCGTAAAACTCGCTTTTAACATAAAGCACAATTCTTTATTTCAAGTTGATTTTACAAGGTCTTCAAACGTAATGTAGCAACACATAAGGTTGTTTAATCCAATGTACATTTTAGTTTGCTTGAAACACCAGAAAACATTGGTGATAAATGTTACTGAATTTGGGAGTTCCGCTACTTGTTGACATTGGGCCTTACCATAAAAACATTTCCATTCGCGTTGTGGATTGCAGGTTTAACATTTAGCTAGCGTCCAAGTTTTCACCGTTAACCACAACAAACATACTAAAATCGTCATTATGCGTCGTTTATTGTCGCCATTTTAATGGAAGAGAACAGCGCCTAAACTCTCCACGGTGATTGGCTAACAACTATCACGTGCGTATCGTCATGTCAACAATGATATAGCGAAATTGCGACACAAAAATATCTTTTTTATGTTTTCAGAATGGTTTGCCGAGTTTAGAATAANACAACTGTTTGTTGTCACGCAGCATTTCCTCTGCAGTTAAAAGATCAAACAGCGCACAACATGTTACCAATAAAGCTTTACAGAGGGAACACAGGTTGCTGCCGACCACCGTGGTTGTTTACAGCTCTACATCAATACCACACCACACCCAGGATGTTTGTTAAATAAAGAACAAAGCAGAACTGTGGCTTTTTAGTTTTGGGGTGAGTCACGATTGTGTTAATGAATTAAAATCTCGTTGCCGTAAAACTCGCTTTTAACATAAAGCACATTTCTTTATTTCAAGTCGATTTTACAAGGTCTTCAAACGCAACGTAGCAACACATAAGGTTGTTTAATCCAATGTACATTTTAGTTTGCTTGAAACACCAGAAAACATTGGTGACAAATGTTACTGAATTTGGGAGTTCCGCTACTATAACGACAGAATATTTCTATTACTTGTTGACATTGGGCCTTACCATAAAAACATTTCCATTCGCGTTGTGGATTGCAGGTTTAACATTTAGCTAGCGTCCAAGTTTTCACCGTAAACCACAACAAACATACTAAAATCGTCATTATGCGTCGTTTATTGTCGCCATTTTAATGGAAGCGAACAGCGCCTAAACTCTCCACGGTGATTGGCTAACAACTTATCACGTGCTTATCTTCATGTCAACAATGATACAGCGAAATTGCGACACAGAAATATCTTTTTTGCGTTTTCAGAATGGTTTGCCGAGTTTAGAATAAAAATTTACAATTTTAAGTGTGTGAATTGCCCTGGATTAAATATCGTGTTTAAGCGTTTATAAGTAAAACGGAACAAAAAGTAAAACAAATATTTGTAATTACCTTATTGACGTCGCCCTCGGATATGAAAAAAGTTGGTAGATTGCAAAATAATCCGGTTCCCACCCCACACAGGGTGACCGCGAATAACAAAGACTTTTCCGACCTGGGAAGACGATTTCGTCTTTGAACTTGTAACAATGCATAAAGCGCGAAACCGTTTATGACGACACAACTTGTCATGAGGACACAAGCTACAGCTGTGCCTCCGTTCATCTTCCAAGCTTTCCCAGATTATTCCAAGTTATCTAAAAATATAACCAGCAGAATATTTAAATCGAAATCAGGGATATGAAACAGAAGCATTGTTTCAACAACGAGCAATTTCTAGATCACAATCGCCTACTTTGTCGTCTAAAAAATGCAACAAACCTGTTACCATAACTTAACATTAAAACCTTTTTGGTCCGTTATTTTAACTCCAGCCACACTGCTGCCACAGCGAAAGTAGTAAAAAGTTCCTTCGTACTTACAAGTGCAAAGAAGTCCTCATTCCTGGCAGTACAAATGATCATCTTGTTTTTGACGGCTTTCCTGGGACTTCCAACAGCCCAATATAAAACTAGCATTGTGCGGTTTCCTCGAACTACGCGCAAATTTACGAGTTTGCTCAGTTGGTTCGCCATTAATAAAAGCCAGGTGACTATAAAGTACTTGTTGAGTTGACAGACAAAAAGGACCTTTAAACTCGTGTTAAACCCTGCACACGTTTGCCTATCCATAAACCACATCATATGATGTCATGTTTTCTATTAGTTGGCACACAAAGCGTGGTTGGGATGAATAAATTGTGAAGGTCACAATTTCAACTTTTTGGCGGCAAAGTGCCAAATTTAGAGTTCGGCAAATAAAATCGCTGTGCGTAGCAACTAACTTAGGCAGAGAATTATTGCCTGCGCAAAGTGGGCGTTTTAACGAGCTTTGTGCAGTCAACCATATCAAGTTAGTTTCATAAAAGTCAACACTTCTATTTGGCAGCTGTGCCTGTGCATGTAGGAATTTCAGTAACAGGGAACAAAAAACAGAAATTTAAAATTACAACAACAAATGTTTTCAAAATAAGTTTATGCATACGTTTGTGACAATATATAGGTCAACTTTCATCACATTGTTGGACATTTTAGTATTAATAAACTTCTTAATTATTATGAAAAGTTAGATTTTATACCAAAGCATTTTCCAACAAAACCACCACAAACAAATAAAAGGTAAATCAACAAAAACTTTTTGCATGTAGAGTAATAAACTTAACACATATGCAACTGACAGCAGCGGTACATCAAACAACCAAATGTCGCTTCAATAAAATTGCATAAGCCACCACCAAAGGCACTTTCCACACTTGATAAAAAAATTACAACTTTTTACTGCACAGAAAACAAAGAAAAACTACAGTAGTACACGGAGAACAGTAACATTACTTGTGACTATAATTGAAAATCTACTGTAATTGCAGTGATCAGCCAGAAGACAAACGTTCACTTTAAACAAACAAATTCTGCCTAACCCAAGCTTTTTTTGACACACCTCATATTTTTGTACCCATTAAAATAAACTATTTAGTCCTCTTTGATTAGGTCTCCTATCCTACAGTTGAGAAACTGTGATATGACAAAAAGTAACAAAGATATGATAATAGACAATTGACAAACTTGAAAGGAACCATTCCAAGAAAGTGATTGTTGCATTATAGAGAATGGAAGCCCTGCCAACATTAAGCCAATGTTTCCCATAAGTGCACAGTATGCATGCGATGACCCTGCAAAAATATGTGATATTAGAAGATTAATACAAAGACAGTCATTCATGTTTTAGGAGAATTACAAAATATTTTTTGTTTGCCTCATATAAGCAAATAAATGATTTAAGGATGTGAATCAATAATCTGGGGCATTACAGTAGTAAACCCCTTTTTATCTTTGAAGAACCTTTTACCCCTCCCCAAAACAACTTGGAACCAATTGTTTTTACCACCATCATTTTTTATTGCTTGTGTATTTGTTCACATGTACTACTTGCTATGATTAAGTTGACATTATTTTGAATCCTTTAAGTAAACATTTATTGACGCAGGAAATTTTACCTGAGATGTCTGCAGCCGAACTTTCAATAACCACAACTCCGACCAAATTAATGATGCTGTACATAGTAAAACCAATTATAAAGCCAAATATTGAAAGACTCATTTTCTGGTCTTCAGCATTCTGGATGAGGTTTGTGAATGAAAAGAAGGATCCCAGCAAAACAACATGGCAAGCTATCATCCAACTATGCCTTGGTTGTCCTTTCTGTGTGAACCCATTCACAGCAACAAGACGATCACTTATTATCCCTGCAAGGATAATGCATTGATATACATTGGAAAATACTTTAAAACACAATATTTCTTTTTTAATGCCAAATATTTATCATGTAATATTTATTAATTTTTAGTTTTTACAAATTTATAAACACACACCAAGCTTGCGTTATCATAACCAATTTATTTCGGTTTTATAAATCAGCCTTGCAATTCAGCACCTGTTGTATGAGCTTAAGCAACACAGCATCCAATGTCATATGCTTGATCTTAAATTTTCAACACATACTGTACAGGGTAAAGGTCAAAGGTCACTGCCAAGGGCTACAAACTCTTACACACCATTACATCTACAAGGTCATACCTGATAAAATGCTTCCAATCAATCCACCAATCTCAACCATGCCAAGGAATGCACTTGACAGATGTTGATTAGATCCTTTATGCTGCAAAAAACACAAAAATTTTTTTGATAAAAATGCAACCTATTTGACCAAATCTCACAAAAACTTAATCACACACATGGCAAACAGCTTTTTTTGCACAAATAAACACTTGACCATTTTAGGAGCTTATTGCATTTTTTTACAGGACTTGACCAACCTCAATAAGATACAGGGATGACCAGTTGTCCACCACTCCCTTTATGAACAAACTCATCAAGAATCCGAAACACAGAATATAAGTGTAAACACTTGAGAAAACTCTTGTAATGGTCAGCTTGCCAGGTTTTCTGCTCATCGATTTGCTTTCTTTTTCAGGTTCTGGTTTATCTAGAGTTTTATCTCCAGTAATTTTGGCCAATGTCAAACCAACGTCTTCTGGATGGTCTTTCAACACAAATAGTGTGACAGCTGCGAAGCCACATGACACAGTTCCAGATAGAGACATTATCAACCTCCAATTTCCTCCATTCCAATCCAACAAATACGCACAAGCAAGGGGCCCTATACTTGCTGGAACATTCATGCTCGTACTTAGAAGACTCCACATGCTTCCAAAGATTTTGGGTGAATACCATCTAATAAAAAACACTTACAAAATACACCCACATTTCATCTAAATTTTTGCAAAAATTTTTTGACAACTTAATTTACAACTTAAAAATGCAAAAATTAAACTCACCGTCTTACAATCTTCGCACATGACGGCCATCCTGGACCTTGCAGAAGTCCATTCGCAAATGCTAGCAGGCTAAAATATTTTGGGTCCGAAATACTAAATGCCACATTCACAATCCCAGTACAAAACAGGCCAGCGGCAAACATGATTCGAGGACTGAGTTGGTCTACTAACATCCCACTAACAAACTTCCCAATGCTGTAAGCCATTGCAATGGAACTTAAAATTTCCCCAATCTCACTCATTTTCATTCCTTCACTTTTGACAACATTCGGAATAACAAATGAAAAAGCCCTCCGGTTGAAAATATACATCATGTACCCAGTGTACATGCATATTAGGAACGCCCATTGATAGGGAGATGTTAGTCCCAACATTTTACCCTGAGGATAAAAAATCCTGATATTAATAAATGCACTAAAGTTGAGGTTTGCCGAAATCTTTTTGATATATTTCGGTTGTCTACATTATTTATTGTGAAAAACAGTGCATTCAGCGCTTGCGACAAAACACTATTGCTAGGAATAAGTAAAATATCAAACACACCGTACCTGTAACAATAACGTTTTTGCAAACAAACGTAAACAACTCCAACGTCAACAACGAATGCCGAACAAAAATCCCCTTACGTTTTTGAGGGTCACTACTGCTCAGTCAAGCTTGACGGAAAAATGTTTTTTCGACATCTTTATTTCAAGAAAACGTTTTTTTATTTGTTACAACTACAACATGTAGTTGCCGGGTTTAAAGACTAGTTACACCGTAGTCATAAAAAAGAACAAGTTCTGTTTATTTATTGGACAGTTACAAAATAAAAAAAATGTAATTTTTCACTTAATTGCCTTGATTGTTTTGCAACTATGGAAATATTGTTTTTGTTTGGACTGTATTTTCTTTTCTTGTTTTTCAAAGATAAGAAAGAGTTAATAATTTTTACACAAACGACACCTCATGTTTTCCAGCATGGTCCTCGTAGCGAGGATAAATGTAGTTTTCCTTTTCGTGGAGTTTGCGAAGAACGTGAGTCGAAATTTTTGCTTATGCTAATAAATTAACAAATAATCGACCAAATACAAACATAAACTAGTTGGACGCACCAAAATAGGTTTAAAATCATTCCTACAACGCATATGTTCTTTAAAACTAGCGTAGAATGTAATGATTCTTCTAAGTGAAAAAACTAGTTTGATGCAAAATTAGCCGTTGTGTAAAGTCCTTTGGCAAAGAATGTGTTGTGACTTATTTATCAACAAAAATTCTCGTGAGTGTGTTACATTCCACAGAAGGGACATTAAAGATGTCGTCACACTTGCAATGGATGATTATTCGCAACAACTCTTGCTTCCTGATGAAAAGGAACAAGACACAATTTACCAAAGAACCAAATAATCTGAAAAGCAAGAACAGCTTCAGGTGAGACAAGACTCAAGACTAGAACTGAATTGTGACAATTGTTTTTCACCAATTTTGCTCAAGAAGTCAATAACACTATCATAACTTGTGTTCTGTGCCATTTTCTTGTTAAATATTATGAGAAATTTACAATATTAGAAATAATATTACAAAGTTTCGGTTTTATTTGAAAGAAGTTGTTTTGTTTGAATCAAACCATTTAATGTCTATAGCTGCTGTATTTTTTGTTTCAATGTTTCTTTGATTTGATTTTAGATTTAACGGACTTGTTCACAAGAAAACTGTCGGTGTTGAAGCTGCTGAGAATGGCAAAGGAGTTGTTCTTGTCACCAAGAAGCCAAAGTGTAAGGTTCTTTACTGATTGGACCAGTGTCATCAGCCCTGACAAATTGTCTGTTCTTTACAACTTAAAAATAGTACTTTTACCTATTAAACAGATTCAGAATAAGGCATTTAGTTTTTTTGGTCCATTGTTTTTTTGGTCCATATTTCATTTGCTGCAGTATTTATTTTTATTCATAACTTTCCTATCTACATGACACTTAAACATTTAAAGTTTTACTCTTTCCAATTTAAAAGTCGCATTGAAGAACAGTTTCATACCAGGTTACTGCCATGTAAATCTGTTTTGAATTAAATTTGCTCAAGCATAAATAGTCATCCCCTTTGCAGACAACCTCTAGTTTTGTTTTGGAATTAAAATGAATCAAATAATTATTTGGTCAAAAACAATTATGATTGTGATGTCCACATTGCAAACGACCTCCACTTTTTCAGGTGTAAAGAAACCAGGAAAATCCTTCAACCGTGTAACTCTCAGTCGAGGATCAAGAAAATCCCTCCAGTCGATCAGCAAAACCATCCGTAAAAGCCGTTACAGGAAAGATTTGAAGATGGCAGCTTTGAGACGAGCATCGGCAATTCTTAGAAGTCAAAAGACCTCTGCTAAGTGATCCAATAAATTGTGGTCATGCGATTGTGAGGTTTTGACAATCTTTAGAGTAGGGAAGACAAAGGTGGTTTTACTAGTTTTACTATAATTCAGAAAATGCAAGTGACTGCCAAATCAGTGCTTTCTGGTTTTTCATTGAGGAAAAGTAGTGCAAACAAAAGATTTTAGTCGCGTTTGCTCTTTACATGCTGCAAGGAGCCTGGCTGAGTCTGTTGGGTATGCAAGACTGAAAAAGCTTGACCTTGATACGGGTATGCTGGGACCTGAGTTCGTTGGAAAGTGTTGTGTGCAAATTTGGTTGTCTTGTAGTGATCGGTTCGCGAGATATTTGGGTTGAAAGAGGGCACTTTTTTGTTTGCTGGGTCGTTTTTCACGCTGTTTGCTCAAAGAACTCAGGATCTGTTGGGTAATTTACCGAATCCGACCGGATAAACTGGTAAATTATAAAGTGCAAACATTAAAACTGCTACCTGGCAAAGTTAAATATTGCTTGCATGCGCCTAAAATAGAAACTCTTTTGGCAAGGGTATCCTAGTCTTCAGGCACCAAGCGCGCGGGCAGACAAAATTTGTCCGGCGAGAAGAGGTTAGTATTTTTCAAACAAATTTGCCGAAACCAAGCTTTAAGCAATTACGTCTGTGGTTTAAATTCCCAATGAAACAACCTTAAAAATTGTGACGCAGCATTTTATTTTGTGTCACGTGAATACGTGAAGACAGCGGGATGTTTACAAAGTTCCGAGTGTTTCAGGAATAAAGCTTTGACGGTCTGTAAAAGCTAATCGAATTAAACCCATGCAAGCATAAATGGAGAAACTTATTAATTCGACAAAGAGGTTATTTGCAAATGAACATTTCAAATACGGTTCGTCGTTTCTCACATTCATGGTTGTTGCATGGCTAGGAATGGTCGAATTTGCAAAGATCCGCTATGATTTAAAGGAGCATCAGGGCAAAGCCGCAGAACTGGACGAAAAAGCGAAGGAATTTGGACTCGAAAGAAAACCACGGCAATCTATCGAAGAACTTTATCAGGAGGTTGTTGAACAGAAAAACCTGGACGAGTGGAAAAATGTGCGAGGACCACGACCTGGTGAAAATTCGCGACTGATACAAGAACAGCAGAGAGTGCAAAGTAGTAAACAGTAGCAAAGAAATCGAATTTGTTGGATCATTAACAAGATTTTTAAACTTGACTTTGCACTGTGTCACTTAATTTGTTTGATTTGATGTTTATTGTCATGATTTGGTACTGTGATTTAAAGGTGCCCATATTTTTGTGGGCTTAAAACCTGAGTAAAAATGTTCATAAAAGCCCAACTAGACCATAACACGAAGTGTATCTTATTTTTTGCTTTTAACTGTAGCAAATATCCTTAAGCTAACATGGTTTGGTGAATCAATTGTATGTTACTAAGCAAAAATTCATGCTGCAATGGAAAAATATATTCTAATAACTGGAGCTACTAGGTAATTTGATTTGATTTTCTAGTTTTTTACATGTATAACTATGTTACAATTTTGTGACAGAATTTTTGTTTTCCTTGTAGTGGGATTGGCCTCTCATTGATCAAACAGATTGTAGAAAACTATGGAAACTCGATGATCTTGCATATTGTTGTTGCTTGCCGCAATACTCAAAAAGGCCAAAACCTCAAAAACAAACTGATTGAAAGTCATCCAAGTTTAAAGCTTCATGTTGTGAAAATGGACATTGGAATTGTCAGTTCAGTTTTACAGGGATGCCAGGAAATTAAAACCAAGTAAATATTTTCTAAAAATGGACGTATTTTGATGGCAGTATGTGTGGAATCAGAAATAACCTGTTTTTAGATGCCCCCATTTGGATTGCATATTTTTGAATGCTGGAATAATGCCAGTCTCTAATCTAAATTGGAAGTATATGGGCAAAAAGATGCTTGCATTGTAAGTAGTTCTATCCAAATACTCAAATGCTTTTACAAAACTGATACAAAGTATTATGTAGAGCTGCCACAATTTATACACAAAAGTAACAAGATATTTAACAAATAAAAAAACAAGTAGACCAAGAATTGGCTCTATGTATGTGGGTAATTGTTTAAACTATATTTGAACAATGATTTTGTGTTCAGAGAGGCAGTTGACATGTTTAGAACAGGAAATGGAGTTTTTGCAGCAATCGACCCAACAACAGAAGAGGGACTAAAATCTATTTTTGCCACAAATGTTTTGGGACATTTTGTTTTAGTTGGTTAACTTTTCTTGTTTTTTTTGTTCATTATCTTTTTTGTATGTGTAAACTAGCTTATAGCCTAGTTTTTGCAACTTTTAGAAAACATTTGATGAACACAACTAAACAATCAACAGCGAAACCTAGTGGCACAAATCTTTATCCAACAGAGAAATGTAGTTTTTGTTGTAGGTGCAGGAATTGATTCCATTGCTGGGAAAAACAAAATCTCAGTTGATTTGGACGACATCAACCAATGCCAACAAATCTGCCTATGATGCAAATGACTACATGTGTGAAAAAGGGTAACTATTGCAACTCCCCCGAGGTTGATGTCCAATAAAATGAAAATGTCTGATATGGCGTTGTTTTTCTTGTAGAACTGAACCGTATGCAAGTTCAAAATACATAATAAATGCGTTAAGTATGGAGATGAACAACCGACTTAATTCCAAAGATGTATACAGGTTTGAAAACATTTATGTGCTTTTACGCACTGCCTTAGTTCAATCGTTAATAACTTGGTTTTGATGTTGAAGTCATTTGGCTGACCCAGGTACAGTGGTTACAAACATCACGTCGAATATTCTTCCCCCCATTGTCTGGTATCTGCTGACACCAATTATGTGGTTGGTATGTACAAAGCTTGTCACTTGCATTTCAATTAGTGGGATAATGTTATTTAAATCGGTTTTGGTGGAACTTAGGATTAAGTGGCTCTAATTGTTTTGACTTGAGTTTAATGAATGTAATAAACTTGCAGGCATCAGTACCTTCAACAACTTTNTCCAGGCTTCTCTAAAGTTTTCCAGTTCATCTTTTTCTGTCATTGCCTCTTCAATATAATTTTCTGCCATGGTTTTATCACTAAACAACTCAGGTTAGGTGATTTTTAAACAGCAAGATCACGGTCAGAGAATCTCCAAACAACTGTGTGACAAACTTCAGTAATTCCTGTGAGATCTTGATTTATAAACATGGTTGAAGTTGATACAATCATAAAAACCTGTTTTACAAACCTTTTAAGAGAAATTGAGAGAGTTTACCAAACTTGGATTGATAACCAAACACCAAAAAGTATGTAAAGCAATGTGAAGGTGACCAAGTATTGCAATTCCTTGTGGGGAACATATGCTCCCTTGTTTGCTTGTTTTGTGTCAAAGAAATTGCTATTTGTTTTTGCGAAATGGAAACACTAGATTTAAGTTGTTGGTTCCCATCAGCCAATGACTTTTAAGCATGATCATGTTATGGCTTAACACCACACTCCACATATAGCATTGCAGAGATTGACAAAATTGACTCCAAAGTGACTGTATCAAAAATATTTTGTTTTCACCTTCTATCACTTAATAACGAATTGGCAACAGCACACAGGTTTATTGTTTTTAAGATTAGCTACACCGTGCACATACAAACCAAACACAGATGTTTGACCTGAAACTATCATGTATTTCCAATGTCAGTATGCGACAACATGCAGTACAACAGACTGCATGAGTAGGTTATGTTATGTGACGTGGGTACGTTGCAACGATGTGGTCATTACCTTCTGACACATCCAACACAAACCTATCATCAAGACGAGGTCAGTCCGTTTGCACTTTGCAGAGAGTTGCACGAAAGGTCATGCGCAGTGACCCGTGACGGTGATGTTTTACCAAAAACGTTTCCCATCATTTAGTTGTTTTTAATTACCAATCACATAAGCACACATTGAAAAGTAAGATACCAACCCGATAAAACCAATTTTTTGAAAGCAAGGGTTCTCTTTTCTTTAACTGTCCATTTGACTCGCACTGTATTTAACCAACAGTCACCTGACTCTTTAATTTTTCGACAACATTAAACATTAACGAATAACGAACCAACGATTAACCAGAAACCAAAAACACAAAACCTTGTAAAGCACCAAAACACGTGGCACAAAACACACACAGAAAAAGGCAATGCCAAGTAATAAAATCCTGTCTAAAAACAAGTTGACAGACCGGACGGCTACACACATAAGTTTCCTGAACCACAACAAATGGAAACTGTAAATTTCTAATCCTCAACACAAAACACGAACAACTAGTATAATCCCGGGCACAGACAAAACATTACAACGAAACGACTATTATTATTTAGTATTCAATCTTGGGTATAATTAAAATTTGGAAGAATATTATGCGTTCGCACTTCAACCACTTCACATTTAAAAGGTTAACATTTACTTTCTCATTTTTAAAACAAAATTCGAAATTTCTATTCGGGTGGCGAAGTTCTGATGTAGATTGTTGTGTGAGTGGGAAACCTCTCAACTCGTGAGATGTTTGTTCGAAGCGAATTCAACCCATCCCGGTCGTAGCGAGGTTTCCAGTTGTAGAGAAGTTTATGACGAAGGCCATTACGCGGATTCTTGTTGTCAACTTTGTGTTCGATCATCTTAAATCTAAACAGACAGGTGTTGGAAAGTTTACCAGTACTTCGCTACTAACTATAAAGTAAATTTTGTCAACATAAAAAAAACTTTACTTAAAAATGTTTCGAAAAATAACCCCCACAAACGCTGTTGTATAAACATAAACGCTGCTGTATAAACAGCGTTTGTCGAAACGCAGAAAAAAATGTTAATACAAAAGTACTGGCTTGTATTTCTCATTGAAACTTTTTAAAACAGTAAAATGTGGACCTAAGAAACCTCTTGTTTGTTAACGTTTGAAAGTACGAATTGAAGATCAAATAGCGACAACTTTGCACAAGAATCTTGCGAAGTGGCGAACACAACATCTGCATTTTAAAAAATTATGAGGTTGCCGACTTATGAAGCGCATCCACCCGAGAACCACCCCTTTACGGTTAGGTTAAGATTCAACAAACCACAATTCAAGGCACAGCAGTTTGCCACAAACAGAGCGGATTTGAGAAGCGTAACTGGAACAGCAATAACAGAAGCGGGGAGAAACAATTAAGAGATGAGAATTACCTGCTGTGGTTTCCAAGTGGTCTGTACAACAAGAACTTGCCGATGTGACCGATGCGATAAAACATATCGTCGTCCTCACCTCCCCAACCCTGCAGAGAACATTTGATGATGAAAAAATGTTTAAAAAGTTGAAATAAAGTGGAAACAAACGCGACCATAAATAAAACTTCTGGGCCTGTTGTCAGCAGTGGATCCCAACTTTTTTGTTTTGCAGCACCCTTTTGCTGGGTCTAAGGGTCGGCACCCATAGCGGCTTGCATGACAATTACAAAAAGAACAGTAGAAAGTAAACTGTCATCATTTCTAGTAAATTGCTCGTGGCACCCCTGAGCGTTATAAACGTCCACCGGTTGAAAAAGTTTGCCAGGATGAACGAATATACGCCAACATCGCTCAAGCGCCGGCAGTATTTCATCGCATCAAGTTATACCAACAAAAACGTTTGAATAATGAAGCCACTATTTGTTTTTTGACAAGAAATAATGAACACATCTAAATCTTTTACCACAATATCCATGTTTGAACAGTTGTATAATCCAGGACCCTATGATTTAGAAATGTTCACTGCCATATATCACCATAGGTCGGGCCATTGATAAACTCACGTAATACAAGTTTGAATATCCGTTGAGTTTTCTAAACTGCTGTTCGGTGACACCAAGCGCTGCTCCAATGGTTATCCCGCAGCACGCAGTGTAATTGTATTTGCTGATCAACGCCGCAATGTGATTCACGTGCTGCTCGTCTAAAAACAATCAAGTTATTCTACTGAATTGTTGGATGGCCTTTTTGTACCTCGACAAACATAAGATGTCCTGTCATCCTCAGATATCACATCTACGTCATGAAAGAAGAAACAATCGAACTTATGACGTGGAAAGTTGTTTGTGGCGTAGATAAAGGCTGTGTTCATAAGTTGTCCCTTATTAAAAACCTCTCTGTCATCTTGCTGAGCGACGAGGATCACATAACGCAATTGCTGGCGCTGCAGAATTCCGTGTATGTATTGGAGAAAGAATCTGAATGAATAAACAAGAAATCTGGCGAACAGGCGGAGATAATAGGTTTATGTTAAGCTTTTCTGGTGACTGGTGCAAAAATCCAAGAACGGTCGAGTTTTTCAGACCAAAGTTTGAAATCTGAACGTTGAATAATAAAAATCACAACTGCTAGAGAACTTGTACATAGCAAATACATTGTAATGCAAACGTTTTAACAATTGCTGTTGTCATCAACCCAAATAATCACCAGTGAAGAATTTTTTCACGTTTACTTTTATTTTGCTGGTCAACATTCTGTTCAGGCCACTTGAGACAGGTAACGTGAACATCAACATACCTCAAATGTATTTCCCGATCCCTTTGCGGAACGATGATCGCAATTGTTGATCGCGCTTCACAATCTTCTGGTCCGTTGTAAAATCCACCGAGTCTTAACTTTCGGTAAGATTTTGAAATTTGCTTCAAAGTGAGAGGCCAGATCACTTTGCCGTTCTCGTCCTTGTGTTCTGATCAAATATTTGGAAATGGCACATTGTGAAACAACAGTGTCCACTTTAAAAGTTAGCGAAGTAGACATACAGCCGGGGGTAAACAAGGTGTGGACGAAAAGAAGCTACTCACGACAACGATAGGCGTTGTTTAAACTTGGTTGGTCGCTACAGACAAGTAGATACGTTAATGGGTCGTAAATTTGTGGCAGAAGTTCAGGAACTTGACTCTACTGTCTCCAGCACCTTGATTACTTACAAGACACAAGTTGGTTATACGTACGTTGAGTATGCAGCACTTGTCGTCCAATCAGGAGCGGCGAAATCTCGGGACAAATTGCTTGCTTTTGTGGTGATTGTGACGTGTGAATGATGTAATAAAGATTGACAATGGACAGCGAGATGCACGCAGCTAGCAGCAATCTTTGTTTCATGGTTTGTTACTGCATAAAACTTTTCGTTAGATTTTCATCTTACTCTGATACCTAATTATGATTCCCGAAATTGCTGTCTTACTGCAAAGAACGAATCAAGCGAGTTTATTAAGGGTTTTAAAAACTTATCAACTTTTCTGGGTCAACATTGTTTCACATTACAGCAGTGTTCCTCGCCTATTTCCAACCAGATAAACTTGATGCCAATTGTTATCGACGTATGTTTTTATTAAAAGCAATTTCGACTCCATCTATCATTTAAACTTCAATGTCGTTTCCGTAATACTTCTATAACGAAGTTATCTGCGAATAATTCCATTTCTTTCCTCGGCTCGCTGATCAGATGAAGCGACGAACAAAATGGGGAAAAAATTAAACCGCCGAAAACGAAAAAGTGTTCCACCTCTGCATAGAAATCTTATCACTGCAATTAATTTCTATGTTGGTTAAGAATTTACAGGGAAGCTTAAGTCGAATTTTTTACAGACGCGAAATTTGTTTCGAGCAGATTTTGAGTGGAGGAACAAGAAAGTAAAGTCACAGAAATAAGATTGTAAAATTAAACAAAACCCGCAACATAATTGTTGTCTTGACAGGCATAGCGTTGAAAATCACAAACCTCCCAAATATCCCTGGAATGTTTGACAATTTTTAGACAACGTGTAAACTAGACGAACACTTAAATAGCGTGATGTACTCGACCACAAAAAGTAAAAAAACTCAAGGTTTTGATTCTTAAAATTCTGTTTTCTGTACACAGAGAAAAGAACTAATGATAACTTTTTATTGCAATCACGTCACAGTTTTACAACAAGCGCAATAAAGTTGGGTGCGTAGCAACCAATGACGTCACATTTTCAGCCAACGTTCATCCAGTGAAATTATACACGTCACACCAGCATGACGTCATATTGGGTTTGTTGAAAAAATACAAAGTTTGGTTTTGCAACTCAGTGGTTCCCAACCAGGGTGGAATGTTATGAGATAAGGAGAGGAATTTCCACTTTATAGTTATTCATGATAAGTGTAGTATTTATTTTTAGATAGACCAGTGGTCTCAAGCATTTTAATATTACTTTATAATCACTTTTTGTCTAGTAGAGGAGGAATAAAAAGCTCCAAAATAAGCAAACAGGGAATGCATTAAAAAAGTTTGGAACCTCTGCCCTAAACTCCAACTAATTTCCTGATGTTTTTGTGCCTCCACAAACTTGTTACTCCGGGATTTCTGCTTGTGTATCCATCGGCGCTTCAGTCTGAGGTTCGAAAATTTCCCTGTTGTGTTTCCGGGTTCTGATGTAGATTGTTGTGTGAGTGGGAAACCTCGCAATCCGCGTTACGTTTGTTCGAAGCGAATTCAACCCATCCCTGTCGTAGCGAGGTTTCCAGTTGTAGAGAAGTTTATGACGGAGTATGTTCGGCGGATTCTTGCTGTCCGAACTGTGCTCGATCATCATGAACCTGTGACGTAATCATGTTATGACGTCAGAGAACCGCGTTCTTTGCTGTTGGTTGCCATGGTTACAGTGACGTGTTTGAACGTAACCGAGGTATCATGGAACTCTGTTTGTTATGTCGCCTTATTTTCGCCGTAAAAACTTAAATTATGTTTACCTATAAGATGACAAAAAAGAAAAAACAAAAAAAGATTTTTACATTTTGTATTGATGTGTATTACAATCTTAATATTTTATTCCCAAGCGAAATCCATATTAAACCCAACACTAAGGTGTGCAAGCTTTTTGCGTAATACAGTCTAAAATCGTTTCTGACGCAGTTCAATACAAAGTAGCAAATATTTATTTTTCATAGCTTGATGGTTACCAGTGGGTGGGGCAAATTAAACATTCACATACATTGCCTGTATCGGTGCCAATGTTTGCTTAATAAAGTGAAACCCGATATTACATTCATTCTAACTTTTAAAATGAAATCTGAACATGAATAGAATTGGTTTATTAATTTTGCCGAAAATGTAAGAATTTCTTTTCTTTTTAAACTTATTAGCCTAAGACAGAATGTAAAACAATATCAAACTTTTTTATTTTCAAAATATAAACACTATTCTGGGATTTTTAATTCATCTACAAACAAATTTCATATTTAGATTTTCACCAAAATCCTATTCTAGTAGGTAAGTTTTCCAAATTCTTGTATTTTAATTTTTGTGAATGCANGGGTTTGTTGAAAAACACAAAGTTTGGTTTTGTAAACCGGTGGTTCCCAATCAGGGAGGAATGTTATGAGTTAAGGGGAGGAATTTCCACTTTAAAATTATTCATGATAAGTTTAGTGTTTATTTTTAGGTAGACCAGTGGTCTCAAGCATTTTAATATTACTTTATACCACTTCTTGTCTAGTAGAGGAGGAATAAAAAGTTCCAAAATTAGCAAAGAGGGAATGCATTAAAAAAGTTTGGAACCACTGCCCTAAATTCCAACTACTTTTCCTGATGTTTTTTGTGCCTCCACAAACTTGTTACTCCGGGATTTCTGCTTGTGTTTTCATCGGCGCTTCAGTCTGAGGTTCGAATATTTCCCTGTTGTGTTTCCGGGTTCTGATGTAGATTGTTGTGTGAGTGGGAAACCTCTCAACTCGTGAGATGTTGGTTCGAAGCGAATTCAACCCATCCCGGTCGTAGCGAGGTTTCCAGTTGTAGAGAAGTTTATGACGGAGTATGTTCGGCGGATTCTTGCTGTCCGAACTGTGCTCGATCATCATGAACCTGTGACGTAATTATGTTATGACGTCAGAGAACCTCGTTCTTTGCTGTTGGTTGCCATGGTTACAGTGACGTGTTTGAACGTAACCGAGATATCATGAAACTCTGTTTGTTATGTCGCCTTATTTTCGCCGTAAAAAAAAAAGATGACAAAAAAGAAAAAACAAAAAAAGATTTTTACAGTTTATAATGATGTGTATTATAATCTTAATATTTTATTCCCAAGCAAAATCCACATTAAACCCAACACTAAGGTGTGCAAGCTTTTTGCGTAATACAGTCTAAAATCGTTTCGTTTTTGACGCTGTTCAATACCAAGTAGCAAATATTTATTTTTGATAGCTTGATGGTTACCAGTGGGAGGGACAAATTAAACATTCACATACATTGCCTGTATCGGTGCCAATGTTTGCTTAATAAAGTGAAAGCCGATATTACATTCATTCTAACTTTTAAAATGAAATCTGAACATGAATAGAATTGGTTTATTAATTTTGCCGAAATGTAAGAATTTCTTTTCTTTTTAAACTTATTAGCCTAAGACAGAATGTAAAGCAATATCAAACTTTTGTTATTCTTTAAATATAAACACTATTCTGAGATGTTTAATTCATCTACAAACAAATTTCAAATTTAGATTTTCACCAAAATCCTATTCTAGTAAGAAAGTTTTTCAAATTCTTGTATTTTAATTTTTGTGAATGCAGTTGTTCATTGTGAAAAGGTCACAGCGAAATACTCAACCTTATTTGAATCACCTGCTGTGGTCTCAGTTTCGCCACAAACAGAGCGGATTTGAGAAGTGTAACTGGAACAGCAATAACAGAAGCGGAGAGAAACAAGAGATGGGAATTACCTGCTGTGGTTTCCAAGTGGTCTGTACAACAAGAACTTGCCGATGTGGCCGATGCGATAAAACATATCGTCGTCTTCACCTCCCCAACCCTGCAGAGAACATTTGATGATGAAAAATTTTTAAAAAGTTGAAATAAAGTGGAAACAAACGCGACCATAAATAAAACTTCTGGGCCTGTTGTCAGCAGTAGTTCCCAGCCTTTTTGTTTTGCAGCACCCTTTTGCTGGGTCTAAGGGTAAGGAAATCGCGGCACCCATAGCGGCTCACATGGCAATTACAAAAAGAGCAGTAGAAAGTAAACTGTCACCACTTCTAGTAAATTGCTCGTGGCATCCCTGAGCGTTATAAACGTCCACCGATTGTAAAAGTTTGAACGAATATACGCCAACATCGGTGGTTAAACGTGAGCCGCTGAACTCAAGCGCCGGCAATATTTCATCACTTCAAGTTAAACCAACAAAAACGTTTGAATAGTGAAGCCACTATTTGGGAAAGGTGTTTTTGACAAGAAATAATGAACACATCTAATCTTTTACCACAATATCCATCTTGAACTGTTGTACAATCCAGGACCCTGTGATTTAGAAATGTTCACTGCCATATATCACCATAGGTCGGGCCATTGATAAACTCACGTAATACAAGTTTGAATATCCGTTGAGTTTTCTAAACTGCTGTTCGGTGACACCAAGCGCTGCTCCAATGGTTATCCCGCAGCACGCAGTGTAATTGTATTTGCTGATCAACGCCGCAATGTGATTCACGTGCTGCTCGTCTAAAAACAATCAAGTTATTCTACTGAATTGTCGGGCGGCCTTTTTGTACCTCGACAAACATAAGATGTCGTGACTTCTTCTGACGCAAATCAAATTGATAGACATGTCAAAAAGGAAAAAAAAGAAAATGTACAACAACGTCACAACCTTGGTGCAGTCGAACAGGGAAAATACTTTAAATCAAGGACAATTATGTGAAATAATGTTTCGAATTTGCTTTAAAACTGTGACAGACTGACCTTCTTTCTAACAAGGTCGCCGTCGAAAAACAAACAAATGCTTAATTATAAACACAGGTTCTAGTTGACTTCGTGAATCTCGTTGGTAAACCCGCTTTAGGTTGATAACCTCGTGCATGTAACAATAGCGCTAAGGATTTTATTCATGATAGAAAAGGAATAGAAAACGTGGCCTGCTCATTTTGTATATGGGCAATAAAACCTAAAACATGTTAGCAGCGAAACGTCCCTACGCAACGAACGCTCTTGAAAATCTACGAAGCTCGTGTTTGTACTTCTGATAACTTATTCTCAAACTTCAAAATCGAGTTCCAAACTTAATAACGGGGCAAGACAAGACTGAATAGCGCTCAAGACTTTGGGACAATTGGAATGTTGACCTTCACCTAACGTGTCACCCTAGGCATTGTTGATCGTCCTCGTAAAATGCGACGTTATTCGGCGATTCTTTTGTAACTTCGACTTGAACACGTCTTTCAGTTCATAATTTTACTTGTGGTTTTCCCCGTAAAATGCGACAAGTAAGAAATCGTTGAGACAGACTTCTGGGCGCTTAGAAAACATTTAGCCGCCATTTTGCGAAAGCAGAAAGCAAACACAATATTTGGTTCTACGTTTTTGAGTTGCTGTAAAATACATAAAGTTGGCAAACACACAAATTCGGCTTCGAGCATTTGTACCTCGACAAACATAAGATGTCCTGTCATCCTCAGATATCACATCTACGTCATGAAAGAAGAAACAATCGAACTTATGACGTGGAAAGTTGTTTGTGGCGTAGATAAAGGCTGTGTTCATAAGTTGTCCCTTGTTAAAAACCTCTCTGTCATCTTGCTGAGCGACGAGGATCACATAACGCAATTGCTGGCGCTGCAGAATTCCGTGCGTGTATTGGAGAAAGAATCTGAGAACAAAATAACATTAACACACCGTCGTTCAAATTTCCACCATAAAACTGCCTAGAACAAGAGGATTTCCAGCCGTAAGCCTTCGCACAGAATCTATGAGCAGTTGGAGTGGGCTTGCAAAAACGTTATTCAGACTTTAACAAATAATTCTTTTAAACTGTTTTTTATTCAGGACCACAAAACACAGAGCTGTTGAGTACAATGTATTCACTACATACAAATTCTCTTTTATTATTGTCAATTTCGGTTTGGGTTACTTAAGACAAGAAAGCAGGTCACCGAACACCAACACACCTCAAATGTATTTCCCGATCCCTTTGCGGAACGATGATCGCAATTGTTGCTCGCGCTTCACAATTTTCTGGTCCGTTGTAAAAACCACCGAATCTCAACTTTCGGTAAGATTTTGAAATTTGCTTCAAAGTGAGAGGCCAGATCACTTTGCCATCCTTGTCATTTTGCTCTGTTTGCAAAAAGGTATTTGAGAAACAAACCGCCTAAAAACTTCACCAACTAGTTGTGTTCGCATCATAAAAGTCAAACCCCTGAAACTCGGCTTATGGCTTGGAAAGGGTATTTTGTCTAGTAAGGCTGCTGGTAAATGTAAGTACGTTGGTTGGTAAAGTTAGCGGACTGGATTCGATTTATTATGTTGGGTTTAAGCAAACTGGAGCTGTTGGAGCATTGATTTAACCTACTGAACCCTATTACTTTCATTGAATAAACCATAATTTATACCTTTGGACATAATTTCGTTTTGTACGAAACAATTTAAAGTAAAATAGTTGCAACGAATTTGTAATAGCAGATAGCCACTCGTCGCACGTTGTACTAGCTCGGTAGGCTATCTGCATGATTATCAGAATAATCTCCAAAATCATCTGCAAAGTTTGTGAATAGTTTTTACGGAGAGCGAAAGCGTGAACGTTTAGAAACACCGGGTTTTTGGGCTTTTAGTAAATTTGCACTTGAGTCAAATCGAAGATCATGTTGCCCACAAATCCAATGTCATTCTCTCCAGCTTTTGTGCCAGTCGGAAAGACATCCATGAACAAATTTACGTTTTGTCTGGAGAGCTTGTCGTCCGATCAGAAGCGGCGAAACCTCAGGGCACAAAGGGCGGTTCCCTTCATCTTTTCCACTGTTGACACGAACAAGATCCTCTTCGTTCTTCGACGCCATTTTATTTTCAAAACTCCGGTACGAAGAATATGATTTGTAGTAAATACATCCAATCAACAATGTTGAGCACAGCACGAGATAAGCACGATGCCTCATGGTTGTGTTTCAATAAACTCCAATATTGCAAACTGTCAAGCACAGCGTTATAAGCTGATTAAGAAACAAACGCAAAAACTAGATTTTTACAAAAATATCACTATGTATTTGCTTCATTTTTCTGTGACTGATGCAGTTTACTCGGACACTATTTTGGTTATTGTTGGTAAGTTAAGCGGCAACGCTTCCCGGGGTAAAAAAAACATTCATTGCAGCTGAACCCCTATCACAAAACGCACATAAAGTTATTTTATCACCAAAAACATAAACATTTAGCTACAGCAGGGAACTGATCTTTTCGGCGAAAAGCAAGAACTGCCTGTATTTTCCCCTAAGAAAAGTATCTTGCACCCAAACATAGCTGTATTAGAGTGGTTGTAAACATTGATGGGAGAACCCATCAGCCGCCACTTATCTATTTTTACCTTAATTAATAATTAGACAATTCCTAGTGGACCTTAACGACAACAGAAAAAAATGGTTCTAAGCTGATAAACTCTGCGACCGTTTGCTTGTGGGGCCTCCACTCACACTGTTGGAAAAAACCCGAGCAGGATGGCAATACGAACGGTACATATTAAGTTGTGTGTACCACGTACCTCATTGCGGAGGGCGTACCGTGCCTTTTGCTGGTTTTTGCTACGTACTGTACTTGACTCGATAACCTATGGTTTTTTCGGTGTCCTTGCTGTTTTATAAAACCTTTTAACGATGACGAATTGATGAAGTGACAATGCAAATAAATAAACTTGACTTGACTTGACTGTAGTGCCCTCCTTGCTGAGGAGTCCTACCTTTCAAGCTGACACATAGTTTAGTGGTGTCATCTGTGCTATTCTAAACATTTTTTACTTTATCCATGGTGAGGGATAATTAATGTTGAAATAAACAAAATAAAAAACCCGATTTCTTATAAAATTAGCTTCTTAAAATTTGGAGCCTCTGCATTTCTTTGTACAATCATAATTAAAATACCAACAAGCAATTATTAATTTTTTTTCTGTTCCCAAAAAACCAAAAGAAATACTTTTTGCTTTGTTGTATCTCTATGGTGATTGACGGAAGCGGGAATTTTGGACGACGGAAAAGAATAATTTCCGTTTCCTCTCGAGGGGGGAATTAAAATGTCGTTGTGTTTTTAAATACTTCTGGAACGGAATCGAGAAAACAAAAACACAGGTAAACAATTTAGTCTTCTTTTTGTTTATTTGGTTTTTTTTGGTTGCGAACTTATCGGCGCTAATTTAGGCAAAACAAATGATTACAAACCTATCAACAAGCTAACAAGGCATTTTTTATGCCTGGTAGGATGTCAAGTATGACCGTTTAAAAAGGATTTAACAAGTTGTGTTATCTGACTGCTTCCTAAAACTATAAAAAAGCAGAATTCTGTTGCTGAATTATTCCAAACTCAATTAACTATGAGCTGAGCTGCCTGACAACAATAGCAAATTGGACAGTGACCACCTGTAGACCCTAAATAATGATTTAAAGCCAGCTTGTGCCTTATGGCTTGGATGATATTTTTGCAATGTAGGGATATACTTGACCGGATGTTTGGTCCTTTACCCCACAATATCTGCTGCTATGCACCCAATACAACTACATCTCTTATTGTTGGTTGTACTGTACTACCAATCGATTTTTACAAAGCATATAAGACAATATTTGTAATAAAATTCTTATGTGCGCAGTAAACAGTAAATACCAAGCGAAAGTGGTAAAAGTTATTAAAATTTATTGAAACAAAAACATTGCCTACTGCTGTTTACTTAAAGCAAATATGGCATATGTCACGTAGCGATTATTTTTCAATGACAACATTCCTGTTAGTTTTAATTAATGCATGCAAGTTTATCCTTTTGCAGCCATAAACATGCAACGAATGCAGCGATACACAAGTTTCAAGCAAGGATAACAAACATGATTGTGTAACATTTTTGCAAAAACTAACTTTTAGGGTTTCAATTTGTTTGTAACAGTAATTTGAAACCATATCCACAGTTAGTTTGGTTGCAGATGTACTGCTCACGTCAAGGTGTCTCAATGCAGTTGTTGCTAATATAAAATCAGCAATGCCATTGTCAGTTATTTTTAAGCAACCTGCTAGGCTGAGATGCACTAGGCCTGGTAAATCCTGTGTAATGAAACTAAGACCTGCATCAGTAATTGAAGGGCAGTTGGCTACTATTAGAGTTGTCAGTTGTGTGCAGTTCTTTGCAATTTTTTGCAAGCAATCATTGTTGATTGACTTGATTCCATGTAGATCTAAGTGCTGGAGATGTGTAAGTTTTTTGCACCACAATAACATGAAGTCCGCTGACACTTTACTACACAAACCAATATTTAATCTCTCCAGGTTTGTACTTTTGTTTAACAAACTGGAAAGAACTGTGCACGAAACACTAAAACATCCAGACATTTCCAGGCACTGAACGGTTTTGCTGTGTCGCTTACAAAGTATAGTGAATGACTCATCAGTTATTGATGAATTTCCATTGATATTGACATCAGTGATGGTTTTCAGAGCTGTGCAAATTGCAGAAAAGCCGTTATCTGTTGTTGAGCTCCATGGGACGTAAACTTTTGTCAAACATCTGCAGTAGCATGCAGCGTGCAGCAACACAGAGTCCCCTGCAAGTTGAGAACCGGTGCATTTACTGACATGTAGCGACTGCAACTGCGACTTACAGTTGCGGAAAAAGTTTCGCAGACCTCTGTTGGTCACATGTTTTCCACAACAGTTGGTGATTTCTATGGATTTTGGTTGTCGCTCCCCTATAGAAGTCAACCAGGCATCATTAATTATGACATCATCAGCTTGCACGTTTTGCCACAGGATAAAATCATTAGCCAAGTCATTAAATCTGTGACACACTTTAGCCACATTAGCCAGTTGTGGAAATGATAGATAGGATAAAATGGCCAAAATTATTTCATCAGGAAAGTCTGTCAAATTTTGGCAAAAATCAACTGTTTGTAAATTTTGTTCCATCCACATTCTGGGTGATTTGGCAACAGGAGAAGGTTCTAACGTTTCCTTGGGAGAAAGTAATGCTACTTTTTTGGGAGATACAACTTTCCTTTTGGGACTAACATTTACTGAGGACCAGGTGTTGAGCTCCCTATGGCCGTATGAGTTCCATGCAATGCTTGATTTTGCCCAAACTCTTTGTGGACTCGCAGATCTCCTGATGTCGTTAACCTTTCCAGCACTCTTTGGCCTATGTTTTACTTTGGTAGGTAAATCTGCAGTTGGTTTGGCATCATTTGCCACTCTTCTGTTGTTTTGTGCATTAACTTTTGATGCTGATTTAAAAGCTCCAGCACTTTGGGGTCGCACTGATAATTTTTCGGTGGTTTTCAGTCTGTTTTTAGTGGTGCTTTGTCCAACAACTGCATTTAAATCTAGTTTGGGCACAAAAGCATTGTCATCACTTTTACGACCAACTTCAATTACACTCTCATTTCCATCAGTATCAAGTGAGACAGTTTTGTTTGCTGCATCAGCAACAGCCACCTGGTTATTATCATTTCCAGTAAAGTCACCACTTCCCACTAAATCTGTGCTTGTGTTACTTTGCATTAAAAGTGATAAAAGAGGTGAAGAAGCAGATGTGGGTAGAGAACTTTTGGGCATTTCAGGCAAACCGGCAAGTTTTTCTGCAAAATCTCTGCCATCTAAAAAATTTCCAACTGCTGCCAAACTATGTGTTGTGTCAGTGGCAATATTAGGTTTTTCGGCCCCCTTGTTTATCTGTGCTTCTTCAGGATGAAGTAATTTTGGAAAGTCATCAGGTGGTATAATAGAGTCTGATATTAAGTAATTTGCATAAGGGTGACTTCGACATTGTTTGCAATCATGAAGCATTGAACCACTGGGTTGTTTGTCTTCCAACACTTTGTTGATCCTCTCGTCATTATTTGAACTTTCCACAGGCAAATTTGGTTCTGTGGTGAACCAACATGAGACAGGGATAGCTTTGGGATAATCGTCTTTGGCTGCAAGGGTTGAAAATACTGCAACAGATTGCTGGGCATCCTTGGTTGGTCGATGTGTTTCCAAAATAAAATCACCTATTTCTTCTGCCCAGTGCTGGTGAACTTTGTTATGTGCAACATCAGAATCTTGTCCATCAACTTCAGAAAGGATGTCTGTATTCTGAACAGTATGGCGGCCAGGACAATTGTTGTCTGGTGAATTAGAAGTAATACTCAAGTTGTTTACATCCCAGGATGAACTGCTGTCTATGGAGGAAACTTCAAACAAATCAACTTTATATTGGTTGCTGTCATTATGGGTGTGAGCATCAGCTTTGTCACCAATCAGTGCAGTTTTATCCACATGAACAAAATCTGCTATTTTAGGTATGTCTGTGTATTCAACGTTTGACGAAGTGTCTGATGCCACAGGTAAACTGAAAGTGCTTTCTTGTTCTAGTGTGGTCGGCGATAAAACAATTTCATTTTCTTTCGAATTGTTTTGAATCTGCAACTTTTTATCATCTATTGCAGGCTGTTTGACAACTTCACAACCTTCTGTTTCGAAAGTGGATTTATCTGTCAAAGCAGCAGAGGGTAAAACGTAACCTTTATCTTCTCGTTTGGCAAAAGTATATAATTGATTGCTATCTGTATCTGCCAAATGTTCGGTCTTTTCATCAGCCTGACTCAGTAAATTATTCTCAAGGGGGTTTACTGTGTCATTGCTATCTTCTGTATCAACATGGTTCTGTTCAACTTTTCTGTACAGTTCTGAAGTTGATCCGACCACTTCATAATTGCTTACTGCAGTCAACAACTTGAGTTGGGCATTTCTCTCCAGCAGTTTGTCAGTTCTCTGCAAATAGTCTTTCACGAAGTCGAACTTTCGTGCATCGAGGTACTGGCTGGCTCCCCATCTATCAGATGCGAAATCTGATGATGATGTTTGTAGGTTGTTATTGGCTTCACTGTCTATGTCACCATTTTCTGTTTCTAAAATTTGAAAAAATATATTAGTTCTACTCNATCTGATGATGATGTTTGTAGGTTGTTATTGGCTTCACTGTCTATGTCACCATTTTCTGTTTCTAAAATTTGAAAAAATATATTAGTTCTACTCCCTAAATAACACAAAAGTGGAAACGTTGTTGAACATTTACTGGTGGTTACACAGAATATAAACCGATTGTTGACTTTTTTATGATTTAATGTTAAATTATAATGCATAAGAACCATTTTTTATCTTACTTCTGTTATGTTAAAAGGTATGATAGCTCTTTTTACACCATAAACTATAGCATTTTCAAAAACTGTTCTGTTAAAAAAATGTTATCCAGTTAATTTAAATCATAGATAAGCTTGACATGAGTGAAGAAATATCTAGTATAGACTTCACTTACACTTTGATAATTTATTAATACTGCTGGTAAAGTACTTATTTTACTTTGTGTCAAGTTTTTACATCATCATTGTTATTATAAATTATTTTGTCGAGATGTCGTACCAACAGATGTTTGGTGATAGGAGTTACTCCCATTTCTCAGTAACAGCTGGTTTGCAAATTTGTTTGCCAAGTGAAGTTTTTCCAGTTCCGTCAGTGTGCCATTCAAATCTTCGCTAGTGGTAAGGTAGTTACACTCAGACATTACACACAATTAAACCACCAAACCGCTGTAAATAGAAACAGTATTCACGTTTTTCCACCACATGCCTCCATCGAACACGTCA
>QXVZ01032437.1:0-13552 GCA_008931825.1 Phallusia fumigata
ACTTTTATAGCGCCGGATAGGTTAGGTAAATACTTAAAGCTTGTTCAAGGTTAAGTTTACTTAGGCCTCGCCCTTTTAGTACATCTAAATTAATGCTTACCTAGCGAAGGAAAGATTGGGCCGATTGAAGACCTTTCTGCAATACAAAAACACACAATGGTAAAAGAACACGCATAGGAGGTTGACTCACTGGGATAGTTAACATTCAACAGCACAGAAACTAATATCTATCCATGTCTTTGTTGTTTTATGAGCGTTGTTCAAGAGCGGACCAATTTTAATCCGACTACCTTGTCAAAGCGATGACATCAGTTTAGCAACAGAAAAGGCAAGGCAACCTGGCAATCGCAATGAACTGGCATTCAACCAGCAGTTTCAGGCAGCTAGTGAGGCTATATACCGCTTTCCAATGTAAAAATACACACGAAACGCGTCAAACGCTGTCACGCAACTATAACGAGCGTTGCGTCACTATCTTTTCGTCACAAACGCATTGTTCTCGACCAAACAATGGCTGTATCCAAAACCGTTGGATCGCACCATGTGATTGACGTATTCGACGCGTTTATTTAATATTCACGTGCATGGCTCTATTTTATTGTCTTCCGTTAAACATGAAACAACGCGCTATGAGTGATCTTGCCTGCGCACTAGCCCAGTTTCCGAAACGTCACAAAAGCGGAAAATAAACGTCACCTTCTAGTGAACGGTTGAATCCACAATTTTTAGATCGTTTTTAGTCTCTAAACTTTAGACCCAATTAAATTCAATACACACGAAACTGTCGTGTTTTTATGACGAAACGCTGTTCATTGTGTGGACCATATGGCGCGTGAGTGGCCTAAAAATATGTCAACGTTATAAAATTATACGAACGTGCCGTTAAGCGATTGTATTGTCTTCGCTACAAAACAAAAGGAATATTCGGGCGAAGATTTTTTAGGGGTAAAAAAGGGGCTCGACCCTAATTTGACGTAATGAAACCAGACATATGGCAATAACAGCCTAGTTACAACCCGGACATTTTACTTCACATAATTCGCCCACATCATCCAAACGCCAGTTTTTAAGCAAGAAACTCACATTTTATTTGCAGTTCAGGATTCGAACATGTATTTTTAAACGCCGCACAATAAACTACCTAGATCAAAAACGCTTCCACGTCGAGAGCATCTGCGAACGCGTGACGTACAGACGCTAAATGCGTCACCACGTTAACGAGTACAACTGTGCGTGGCGTTGTGGCGAGCTGTTTTTGGACGACGCGAAACAGAAACTGGCCTATCACGTGACTTGACCTGAACTTGCTAATTCCAGTTGCTACTTACCAACTTTGGTGCATTGTGTTGCGTAGTTGACGTAACTGGCGGTTGTAAGGTTTTCCGGGAGCTTGCCAACAAATAACACAAGCTCCTTGGCCTTGGAAAGATTTCGTCGGATTGCTTTGTGGTGCCCTAATAATAGAGTAACCCTAATAATAGAAAGTACGATTTGCTTACGGGCAATAGCGTAGCCAGCCCAAAATTTTTAAGGGGGCAAAAGTACTTTACTAATCGAGGGACTTTTTCCATGAGTAGCCTACATCAATGTACATTTTAGAATTGTTGTGTTAAAAAGTGTGGAACAGAAAATGCATTGGAAACACATGCTTCAGATATGTCAAATTTGCATTTTGAAACTAATTATCAAACTTTTATAGGATTCGCATGGCTCAGAAACAATAGAGGAGGTTTTGTCAGAACTTTTTCTATGTAATCACTTTTCATTAGTTAAATAGTTGTTTATACCCAAATTACTACTAAACATACATACACAAACAATAAAAACTGCAGTTAAAAAGACACAATAAAGAGTAGTTTAGCCGTTGCAAAACTCACATGGCTTTGTTGTGCTGTTATGTTGGTCAGAGGACATTGTACCTAAAACAGAAACGTTGACAAAACAATACACTACTTTTTTGTATGTACTGCAAAATCAACACAATATACACAAAGGATAATTAACCAAATGTAAAATANATGCATGGCCAGTTCACACTAAAGTGCCAAGTGGTATGTCATGGGAGCAGCAATCTAAAGCAAAGAACTTAAAGCAGAACATGCAGTTACTTACACATCTTAATGAAGATAAACGAACAAACAGATTTTGTTTCAGTCCAGTTACAGTATTACACATTCTATGTTTTGTAGGTTGCTGCTTTTATTTTTATTCCGTAGCTTGGGTGCAAAGTGAAACTAATTTAATATTGGCAAAAGTTCAACATCATGTTTAAGGGTTTTTTTTTATCCGAAGTTAATGATTTAGTAGCAAAAAAGTGATAAACACAAGGAGTCTGTGTGGACACAGTGACGCACGTCCAACAGCTTTTTAACTGGCAAACAACCTCTAGTTTGATTTGGTGCTAAATATATCCAAGTTAAACATTCAAAGCAAACACTATAAAATGAGTTGTATCTGCAGGGCCAAACTTGTTGACGAGTGACGTCAAGATTTAGGCAAACAAAGATTCGGTCTCAATTCACCCTTTGTTTCGCTGATTTGCCATTAGTGGCAACTTAGGTTATTCTGAATATAAAGTAGACATACATACCTTTCATCATTTGTTGTCTCAGAGTGACATGATTGTCTTCTTTGAACGGCACAGAAACAAAAGATATGGGCAATAAAATCCCTGGTGGTAAGTCCAAAGTTGAGGGCATCTCACCAGGGTGATTGTTGTTCAAAAGTGACTCCTATTCACATTATTGTTTCAATGTACATTATAAAAGTATTACAGCCGTAGGGCAGCATTTTTTAAAAAGTTTTTACAGATTAAAGAGTTTCTAGTGTTTAAAGGAAAGGAAATATATATGTAAACATTTGATGCCATTCTATTTCACCTGACAAAAACCAGGTGTTCTACGGCTTATTGCTGTGCTTCCTGAGCAGTGCATTTTCTGCAGACTTTACTAGGTTTTTGACTAGCTTGGCAAACTGTTCTAATCAAGCGGCGTTTAACTGCAGGAAAAGTGAACTTATTCTATTCCAGTAGCTCTGGTACTAATGGTTTTTAATACTTCCTCTCATGCACGACATCACACTTCGTGAATGTATAGCCCAGTCCACTTTGTATCAGACTTCCCTTGTCATGACATCACTAGGCCGGTTGGCAGTATATTAAGATTCATGTGCTGTGTAAAGTACCAGTTCATTCAGGACTTTGTCTCACTGCTTTCTTGGCATAGCATAGGTTAAAAACTTTGTTGACCACTCCTATTGTTACATTCATAAGATCATGAAATTAATATACATCGACTGGTAAAGCTGCGTGCCTCTGGTTAAAACGCTTTCATAAACAACCTGCAATATCCTAGGACCAGACACAGTATATGTTACACAACCTAGCACAACCAGAATTCTCGGCAAACAATGGCCAAAAATAGACCTACACAAATAGACTGATGAATGTGACAGACACCGGTTAAATATAGACCAAATGAACAAGCAACATAAATGTGTGTTTAAACAATTAAATTATACATCTCTACTGCAAATTTACTCTGTGTGTACTAAAATTGCTTTTTGCTAGAACTGCTTTCTTAATCTTTTATCTATACTTCAACTATTATGAAACAAACCTTCAACCAAAAAACTCCTATTTTGATTATTGACATGCAATAAGCTACAAGATTAAGAACAATATTAGTTGGTGTCTTTTAAGTCAAGAAAGATTTTTCACATCAGGGATTCACTTAAACTGGTCTTAGCTGACCATTTTGCATCTCTGCTCATAAATAAAACATGTATCAGAATCCAATAGCTGCAATTAGCTAATGGCTGCTATTACCCACTCCATTACACTGCGCCAGGAAGAACAGCAGGCAGCCAACACAATTAAAGCATGTCAAAAGAGCAAGTACTAAGAATAGAATGGAGTGACAGCAGGGAGCATCATAACTAGCAATAAAACAAGTCAATAAACAAGTTGCATTGCATGTGGAAAATATATACATTTAGATTAGTTTGATAACATGCAGAAAAGTTACAGCCAAATTGTTTTTTTTTTAATTGGCAAAAATTTAACAGTTGCATGTAAAAACTCACAAAAGTTTTTAGCTGCAACAACTTAAAGGCAATAGCAACAACAAAATTAACAGGGAAAACTAAATTACCTAGTACAAACAAACAAACACTATTCAATTCAAAATGGTTTTGGCATCTACAAATGAATTACCTCATTCTCTGCAAAGTGTATGTTAGATGCATTGAAGGAACCTTTGTTTGGGACTTGTCTTCGAAGTGGTGGATGTCCGTTATATGTCATCACGCTCATTTTTATGTAAAGGCAGTTACTTGATGCATGGGGTCACACAATTGGATCTTAAAAAAAAAGACAAAGTTAAAATCATGCCTAACACAGCAAGCTGGAAATCAACTGTAGGAATACAGTGTGCAGAAGCTTTAACAAATTATATTTGTAGTGGACACGTTTTTAAAATACCTAGGTTTTGGGAATGGTGCACAACTTTATTATCAGGCAAAAAACTATAAAGTTTTATAAAAGTCTGCACAAAACATACTAAAAAAACTTCTACATGTCTAATGATCAGGTCTAAAACCTCTAATCTAAACAAAGACATATTTCATCAACTTAATAACGACACAATTGTTTTTAAATAAAACACAATGTTACAAGCATATTTGGACCAAAACAACATTATAAACTGTTGTATTATGTTTACTCTTAAAAGCAGTACGGATTACGCAGATTAGTGCTGACACACTAGCTATTTTTAAACCTCTTAAAAAAGATTGCACCAAAGGCAGTAATGGAACAGTGTAATAAACGTGACCTTCTCCATGTTTTAACACTTAAAAATTGCGCAGAATCATGAGCATATGACTCGACAGAACAGGATAAAAAGCATTACTCTCACATATCCCTAGAGCAATAACAGATTGCGCATGAAATAAAACATTTCTCCACATCTTGGCGAACCATCAGCTGTTTATCTGTGACGTCATGTTACGCATGACCGAGTTCGCGTGTCTTTCTTTCGGACGCAGCTAATTTATTTTGAATGCCGTCACGAAAAAAACATGGTACGCTTGCGTCAATGACCTTGAAAAGCTGTTTTTCCCTGCTAGCTGTTTAAGACTTTGATTAACATACACCCTAATGGAAGTAAAATCCCAAACTTAGCACAGATCAAACTTTACGGCACACGCTCAAAGATGCTTGCCTGACAATGGACTGCAAAAAAAATAGGACAAAATCTAACTTGAATATTTAAAATTAGACTTTGAAGTGTATTACAATTTTTTTAAAGTCTTCAAGTTTAAATTCTGTCTATTGGTACAGTGCGACTTCTAACGCACAAACTGCCTGTGTGTTTTTATACCATTGACGCACGAAACCTGTGGATAGTAATTCATTCGTGCTTTTATGTACGTATTTGGGTGACAGCTGCGTGTTTGTTAAACTGTTTTAAAGCCTAGTAAGGTTTTAAGCATGGCGCTTGGTTAAAGTTTTTCGTGCCTTTGGCTTAAAATAACATTCATGGCTCAAAAGAATTCGATTGACTAGAATTTGATCTTTCTATGTTTTTGTGGCCGATAGTAAAAAATTACTAATCTAAAATGTTAAGTTGGAAGATCGGCGACAGCACCCTTGTTACACACTGTAAAAGCTGCATACTCCGTGATTTACTTGTGCAACCAAAACAATTCCCTCATAGCAATGTCCAAGACTCGTTTGTTTAATTATAGGCTGTTTGCTCACTTGATGACTGTCAGGATAAGGGCCTAGTGTTGCGCAGACTACTTTTCTTTCTAAGGTTTAACATTGTACATTGCAAGATTTAACTAGATGGGGCAGCCAGGTGCGGTTTGTGCGAAAATACTAAACAAACATCCATGCAATTCTCGCATTCAACTACAAGCCAAATCTAATTTGTTGCAAAACATAGATTTAAATTTAAATCAAGTACCGACCGTATTGTTATGAAACAAAATTATGTCTAATAATCAGATGCTTTAGGCAGACCTTGCAAAAGTCCATTATCTAACACTGTGGACTACTTTCTATCCTTTATAAACATAGCCTGCGCAGTTCCTTATTATTATCAGCCTTTGCGATTCTCTTTACTCGACCGTCGTGCAGAGTCATTTCTTCGTTTCATTTTGTCGAAACTATTATAAAAGTGCAAGCGTTTCTTCTCGGACAATGCCCAGATGTTTAACCCAAAAATATCTTTTTGCATTCACGAAAGCGCCCATTTTCCCTTTGTGCGGCCCGGAAGTGACTGGCACTACGTAAGAGGAGCGTGATGCGACGCACAGTGGCGCTGCTAAGTCACTCCTCGACCAAACTTGATTGTCTGTCTGCTGTGTCGTTGGCATAAACAGTTAGGTCAGATATAGAAAAATCCTCAGTGCCCGATTGGTGGTATTTTAACATGATTTGATTGGCACACTTTACTGTACGCAGTAACTGCAACGTTTCTTTCAAGAAATTGTGGTTTTAAATCACACAATAAACGACCAAACAAAGCCGCTGTTAGATATTTTTTTAAAATCGTTTTTTATCCGCTGACGTCATGCTGCACATTGTGTCATGTTTTTAACTATTTACGCCATGCTTGTCCACATGGGTACTGGTATAAAAACATTGAACATTAAGGCCTTTAACCACAAGGTGCCGAGAAAAACTATCGAATCTCGGTTTTGGTGAATCCTAAATCTAAATTGTTATCTATTATTGCGTTAAACAACATGCAGGCTTTAAAATACGGGTAAGAATAAACTATGAAATATATGCATGCGCAGTAAACACTGGAATGCGTCACTAAATTGTTAGTTTAGAAAAACAAATTAGGTTAGCAAGGCTGGGGCTGTGAATTTATCAATAATTAACATTGTCCAACTCGAAACTGCAAATAAACTATTTAGGGATTAATACTTGGTTATTTAACATTTTCCATTCCTATGAAAGTCTAGGGTGATGCCCTGTGTGACAGCAAAACGTTAACCCCAAATTCACTTTTCGTGTTAAAATGCCTGCAGTTGATCGCGCATGCCAAACTGAGACACCTGCCACCGCGACTGACGTGTCTTTCTGCCTGAGGGAGATACGGTTCGGTCTATGAAAACGTTCAATGCAAAGATATAATAAAGTGATGGGAGCGTAGTTTTGTTGTTTTTAAAACTATGAATGTGCAATGTAGCGCCAAATTAGGATTACTTTTCATTAACGGGGAGTTTCTATGATTATGATGCGAATTATAATTTTTACATGGTGTCAAAAGTAACATAAAAATCAAGGTATTGTTACAGTTGTGTTGACATTGTGTTGTGTTGCTTATAGTTGTAAACTGGACAATTGAATTTTTGATAAACACGTCAGAGGAAGAGAGACAACAATCAAATGACACGCTAGCCCTTACCTAAATGTTCTTCGAGCCCTAAGGGTAATTTTAATGAAAACAGTCTACCTGACTGTACGTGTTGCCAACACTATCTGCAGTTGTCCGCAGTCGTTAAGACAGTACCAGTTTGAATGTTGTAAAAAGCGCCAGCAGGCATGGTTTAATTTTATTAACAAGGTAACGTAGGATGTGTAGTGAAACACAATAATTATCGCACTTGGTGTTTAAGACGCTCTTGAGAATTGCTGGAACGTTCATGACAAATTCGAGTTTTTTGTAGAAGCAGTTTTTTAATATACTAGCATTTTTAGCAGCACAATTTGTAAGAAATTCGTTTCGACAATCGGAAGACAAAAATCCCAAGCTGGTTTTCTTCCTGTAAAAATGTTTGCTCAAGTTTTGTGAATTGATAAATGACATACAGATGTGTATAGTGTACGCGTTTTTTGTATTTTTGTAATGAGATTAGGTATTTTAAGGTGTGCTGTATATTGTGATAATAAGTTGGGTACATAACAAAACAAGCACGAACTAAGGTTCCCATCAAAATACCCAAATAGATTTCAAATTTTTATTAAAAAAAACATGCTTAGATTTTATGAGAACGATTAAACTCTCCATTAAAAAACAACAATCAAGCAAGTCGCGCTTTTACGCAGGTTTAAAAGCATCGTAATAACCGTTATGTAATAACCGAAGCCGACAAAACTGGTCAGATCTGTTTGGAGCTAGCTGCATTCTTCGTAACTACTTAAATCTGTGTAATGACCGCTGCAGTATACTTGCGGTGAAATGAACGGAGGTAGCAGATGAAAAGCGTGACAGCATAACGAGCTGGAGAGTTTTTATGTTTCGCGATAAGTTACACGCGTTCGCTGCGTGATCGNTTAGGTATTTTAAGGTGTGTTGTGTATTGTGATAATAAGTTAGGTACAAAACAAAACAATCACAAACTAAGGTTCACATCAAAATACCCAAATAGATTTAAAATTTTTATTGAAAAAAATACATGTTTAGACTGTAAGAAAACGAATAAACCCTCCATTAAGCAAGTCGCGCTTTTGCGCAACTTTAGATACATAAGTTATGTAATAACCGCAGCCGACAAAATTGGTCAGATCTGTTTGGAGCTAGCTGCATTCCTCGTAACTACTAAAATCTGTGTAATGACCGCTTGGATGAAGCGGAGGTAGCAGATGAAAAGCGTGACAGCATAACGAGCTGGAGAGTTTTCATGTTTGGCGATAAGTTACACGCGTTCGCTGCGTGATCGAATGCACTTGACTTGCAAAATGTCACGTGGGTGAACTGAGTTTCGTCCACTTGAGCGTAGGCGCGTGTGAGCGTTTGACGTTGCGACAGATTAACGCCAGTTTCCCATGAATTATCGCGAGCATTTCTTCGCAAATAAACCGATTAGCGCAAACAGTTTGGCGCTGAGCGACCGACCTGCCCGCTTGAGGTTTGCCAAGAAATAAACTTGGCGCTAAGCCAAATGCAAGTATTTTGGTTTAAAATATTTGGAATTGACATGAAATAGCGAAGCAGATTGTTATCACATTTCAGTAAACAAGCTGTTTTTTTACAACAAAGAAATTTACTTCGTAACTAATTTAGGCACTATTTTATTGTCAGAGTCAGGTCGAATTTTATTTGCATAGTCACCTTATCAAAATTTGTCATCGTTGAACAGTTTCATAAAATAACCATAGGATTGCAAGAAACCCGAAAAAAACATAGGTTATTGAGTCAAGTGTCCTGTTATTCAAATGATGCTTGAAGTGTACTTTTGGTGTGTTCTGCCGTAGAATCGCAAACCGACCGCTCAAACTGACGGGGTACAGCCGGTTGCACAAAACGGGGGTCGAACCCGCAGGTTCGCCCAGAATAAAGATTGGCCAATCTCCAAAACATAATGCCAGCAGTGTATCTTTTTTAAGCACCGTTTGTATTTTTGAAACATGTAGCCATAACACGAACAACATCGAAAACGGGTCGCAATTAAATGTTCGTTAGTCAAACTGAACAAGTTCGGGTCGAGGTTTCCAAAATAGGATTTGAACCTGAAGTCATGCAGCGTTTTTTTGCATTTTGCAAAAAATAGGTTAGTTCGTCAGCACACGAAAAACATAGAACAGTGAAACCCTGATGGATGACGTAATCAACTTGGCAAACCGGGTGTTTCCCACCTCTTGTTCCTACATTGACTTTTAACTTAAGAGCACATTTGACTGGGAGTGTCAAAAGCATTTTGAACTACATCTGTCATAAAATAACAAAGACGAACACATTGAACACGGGTGAGGGTCATATGTGCAGCTTTAATGCCGATGTAATGAAAAAACAATCATTGGGAGACCACATAATTTTGCCTAATTTGCATTATTTGCTAAAATGCTCGAGGTTAAAGGGGAAACTAAAACTCATTAATATAGACCATCAAGATGTTTTCTCATTTAGGGTGGGTGCCACTTTGGGCGAAAAATGAAATCAAATAAATTCATATGCATGCAAATACCACTGACTTCCGTTAAATAAAAAGTACGTGTCATCAACTGCCTTGAGCGTTCTTCTCATTTTCTCGATTCGAACCAGGTGCTTTGCATATTTTACCCAAATGTTGCAAAATTGCTGGGCGGGTCAAATACGACCGCTTAGAAGACTGCGTAGTGCAGATTATTTTTACCATGCTCACTTATTTGCACCATTACGGCGATACAGTCACAGGGGCATGAACGTGACCAGAAAAGCCTGTTGTATTTTTATGCTAGTTTTATTTAAAGAGCGATTTGGGAGTACTTGCCATCTTTAGTGCGTTGAAACATTTGTTGCACGAGTTTCAACATTTTTCTGTAACCAAATTGTACCAGAATTACTATATTTAGGATCACATGCGTGCAATGAGAGCATGACCTGCTAAACTTTAGCAAATGGCAACCATTTACTGCATGGTCGCAGCTGTTTGAGATGCACACAAAAAACGTGCACCACATTGTAGAAATGTTCCTTAAACAAACGCCATCAGTTTACTTATTTAGGAAAAACATTTACGCTACTGAATACTGATCCCAGCAGCATTTGTGTCAAAAGTATTTGCCATTAACCGCTCGGTCGGTTCTGTCGCATCTAGCACCATACTCGAGTGTTGGGGTGGTGATACTGACGAGTTAAAAATGTAGAACATATTTCTTAACTTTTGTGTAGCGCGGCCATTTTGAGAAAATTCTAACGATAAAAAGGTGTTTTGTGTGTGTTTAATCTTTTGCCGCCTGAAATTACTCAAACTTTCCTCCCGCTAAGCCGATGCGAGCTCTAAAATAAACTTAACTCAAAATTTCAAATGTGAATTATATTCTTGCGCATATTTGGTACAGGGATCTGCCCAGAAGCTTTCATGCAGGCCAACGATAAAGGCATACTCATATAAGTTATAATCAACGCCTCTCGCAGGCCTGGCGTACTATAAACCCAAAATTTCAAACATAAACAAACGCATGAAAAGAAATGAAAAACTAAATCGCTTTAAAATGTTTAAACTAATAACTCATTTTGGCCCAACACAAGATTGGTTATGTAACGCGGTGGGTTGTTTCAGAAGTGCTAAGTGCTTCGGATGGAACGCACAGGTTATTCACGTGACTTTCGCAAAACCGGTTCTTGCGTTTATGGCGTCACGCGCGGACCATTTTCTCGTGAGTGGCCTTTATCGGCAATTGGCAATTACCGAGCTGCTCTACAAGAAAACGGTCCAGGCAATGTTATTCAGGCAATTAGATTTGTTTTCGATGTTTTTGTTTGAATTCGGCTTTCACGACTTTAAGATTATATGTCCGAGTTCACCAAAGCAGTGGCTAACGCAATGGTTCCCAACCAGGGAGGAATTTGATGACTTAGGGGAGGAATTTCCTCTTTGCAGTTGAGCTATTTATTGTAAGAGTAGTATTTCTGTAAAGGTAGACCAGCCTGTTAACATTACTTTTTATTACTCCTTGTATAGTAGGCGAGGAATGAAAAATTCCTAAATAAGCAAAGGGGGCGATGCATAAAAAAAGGCTCGGAACCACTGGGCTAACGATATCAAAAGGTCTAGTAATGCAGCTAGGAAAGTTAAACGGTAAACGCCTAATATGAAGGTCCTATTTGAATAAGGTTCCTGCCAAGGCGTGCTCGGCAATTAAGTGTTGTAACGTGAATATCACATTGCTTTCAGGCACATGTAGGCAAGAGTATCGTAATGCAGGGAGTTATGAAACGTTTGCACACTTGGATTTACCTTGGAGTATTTTTTGTTTGCTTCGTCATAAAATCATCGACAAGTGCAAAGACTTCACTTCTCTCCCCACCATGTAAGTACTTTTGTTTCATCTAAATACTAAATGCACCGCGGTATATTGTTTCGCCTTAGCTGGTGCACTAAAAGAAACAAACATTGTAGGCTTTCAAGAAGAAGATACGAGTTATCACTTTTTTGCGTTTTTAATTACTTTTAGGAATGTTCTTAAACTGTTCGTCGCGACGCCCCGGTGCTTTGTTTTAATTTTCCACGAGCGTGCACAATAAAAAATACGATAAATAACTTTTTGTTTTTGTATTAATCAATACAACTTGGTTCATCGAAAGTCTAACCAAAGTTTTAGAAACATTGCACTGTAACAAGCTTTACAGCTAAAATAGCGACAACAAAACGGCAATTTACTAAACGTTGTTTTGCAGGGAAACATTGCATCAATCGATTGCATGCCTCGCCGACGAGATGGACCGAATTTCACAGCGATAATTACCCCAACGGCATCAACAAACAAACTCAGTGCAGTTGGATGTAAGTACAAGATCGCGAAATTTTTTTGTCACCCGATCATTCTAAATTGTAAAGGTTTCCATAAAACGTGTCGACCTACTCGCTAACATAAAAAAATTACCTAAATAGCAGGAATTCGGACTATATGTTCTCGATGCAAATCTGATTTTTTTAACCATAAAAAAATTGTCTTAACGGCTGTTAGGTAAATTTCAAATGCTCCTTACGGAAATAGAAATCCCCCAAACCTGTTTGCGGGGTCAGGTGTGACTAACGATAATTTTTCGCCTCACGCAGATATCCGCCTCACATAACGTGCACCCAAATGACCTGAACGTTAGACTAATGATGCCCTGCAACGTACGATTATACAAATTAAACTAACAGTTGCTAATCGAGACTAGCCATTTCATTGTTAAGATTGTGTGTAATTTAAGTAAAATGGGACGGTGTTTTGCAGAATCACAGTAAACTCAAATCAGAAGGTTTTGTTGTCTTTTTATCACCTGAACTTAACTGGAACGATGGGAAGCTGCTTTACCCAGTACATCGAAATCTACGAAATTGATACCGGACAACTGCTGGTAAATGTGACAATAAATTTTATCTTTTTGTCCAGCGATGAGTGAACACCCCCGAACGGCGCGCCTGATCACGTGATTTTAAGGTTATGACGTAATCGTAATAATATTGAGGCACAAAGTATTAACATCGAGGGAATGTACTAAATAAAGTTAAACGATTCATATAAAGTTCTATTTGAATAAGAATCCGTTCTGCTTGTATTAAGAAAACATAGTTAAACGAACTGTAAAAAACCATAGTTCAAAGAACCTTGCTTTTTTAAACATATCATGTATTTTATCGTATGCACGAACACACCCCAAATGCAAGCAGGCCTAAACGTAGTGAGGAATCATCAATCATTGAGTTGTTCCAAAGAAACTCGTGTTCCGATTGCCAGAAAATATTGCCTCGGGACTCCAAGGCATCGCATACCGGAATTGTGGTTGCGTTTTACACGAATCACATTAAACTCGCTTACTGCCATCAATAAAGCTATTGTGGATCTTAGGTATAGGCGATATGCATTGGCTCATAACGAAAGATAAGGAAAAAAAATAAACGATCATATATCTTGCAATTTGGTAACTTACAAAAAAATTGTAGCTCAGGTAAATAGGGGAAAATTTATTGTTCACCCTCATACAAAACATAATTGTAATCCTAAAGTTACAATTACAAATCGCCATTTTACTAGGTGGCCAAATCAGCCACCTAATTCCTCATCAATTTTACGTCATCCAAAACAAAACTCGCGACTCGTCAGCAGTGGTTGTTGTACAAC
>QXVZ01032439.1:0-21939 GCA_008931825.1 Phallusia fumigata
AGTGCGAGAACTTTTATTATACTTTACATCCGGCAGTTTAAATCAAGTGAAAGTTCAATGCCAACTACGTTTGTTGGTCTTATACGAACTTCATTGCATTGCATCATGTCTCAAATGACACCAAAGAGGCGTTTACGTCACGGAAAAAATATCTCCCTACAATATGTTTTGCCCGCAGGTAATAAAACATAAAACGAAAACAAACAGAATAGTCACCAACTTTTAGATCTGACAGAAGGCAAAATACGACTGCCTTGGGGCTTTGATTTTGATTTTGCTCAGCTGGTTAACATTCAGATTTTCAGTTGAATAGTCGGTTGGAGAAAGAGGCACTCAAAAAAAACGCGGAGATGAAACTCATTTTTCATTTTTGTTTTTTTGTAGGATGGCTGACAGGAGTCCAAGGTAAGATGGTTATACATTAAAATTACACAAGCAAAACACATGATACTTATTTCAGGACTAAAATGCATGAAGTGTTATGGTTCGAGCATGGACAATTGCGATGCCAATGGACGTGTACAAATATGCATGAAGAACCAGGTATGTTTGTTTCTGATTTTTTTATTTATTTCCACTGATGATGTATGTATTTCCTTCAGAAATCATGTGAAACTGTGGTGAGACGTGATGGTGATCACATGACAGTCATGAAAGGATGTAAAGATGTCGGAGCCTGTCGGGACAATCAGATGCAGGCAAGTAAACTTAAGGCTGCTTTCAAGTGCCATAATTGACCCTTAACTTCGGTGTAATGTTTAGAATACGAGATACTCAGGAAGATCAACTCAATGTAACTCGGATCAAACAAACTCTGTTTGTACTTGCTGCTGTGGAACTGATTTTTGTAATGTTGGAATCCCAACTTGCATAAATCACTACACCTTAAGTGGATCAGGTTGTTTTTATCGCAGACCATTTGTAAAGGCCTTACTTTTTACCGATAAAGAAGAAACGGACCACAAGGAAATTAAATAGGGAAGTTTACTTTGCAGAACGTTAACAGTATTGGAAAATGAATAGCAAAGAATAAAATTATTGTGGAGAGAAAGTAGCAAAAAGTCAAATTGTTCCTAGTTGTCACATATGGTGGCTATAATTTAACATTTCGAAATGAACAAAATTAGTCTGGCGAGACTTCAAAACTTGTCAAGAGTCGTCGAGAGTCAGCATAAACTTTTTTTAACGTTTTTGCAGAGAATGACTGCCCAGGAGTTCCAACCACTTTTCCCCACGGAAACATTGAATGCTTCAACGAAAACAAAGTTTGCGAGTATCAGTGTACGGGGGAAGATTACTCGGTGTGGCCAAAGGGACAAGAAGTAAACGTTTGTTTGGGAAATGGAAGCTGGGCAAGAAAACCACCATGTTGCGCAAGTAAGTTATAATAATAAAAAACGCTTGAACAACTACGGAATAAAAAACAATCCAATAGCATTGTTATTAAAAGTCAATCGAAAATATAGATAAAAGAAATGATTCGCAGGACCATGTCCACCTTACTATCTATTGGATGATGTGTTTCTATACCACGTTGGCGGAACAAATCAAGAAGCCAAGCTCAACACAATTCTCCAGTTACTTGCATAGTGAGTGACAGCGGATTCGTAGGCGTTATAATTCCTGCGGTGGCAAATTTCCAGTGGCCACCCCACTGGAAATTTGTATGGTGGCAGGCATTATAAAAAGTCTATGCTTCTCGCTTTCAAAACGTACGTAGCTTGCGCCGACACCAGGATTTTCTAAAGACTTACACCAAACACGTGCGAGGCGAACGACGCAAATTTCTTTTCATTTGTTAAACAACACGGGAGGAAATCCCATTTGTGCGTCTCTTGTTCCAAATGCACCAATAATATTAACGACAACAGATGGCATATTAACACTGTCAACCTATAGGCGTACGTTGTGTACGCCTATCAGCGGATTCCAACACTTTTTCGTTTTCCATGATGCATTATATTGATTACGATGTTTTTACACTATTTGTTTTATAGCCCGAAGATTGCCGAGGATGCCATCAAGATAACTACTCTCTATTATAGCAACGAACCAGTCGAATCTAGCGTTATTAAGTTCAATGAATATGGAGCGAACGTTTCTCGCTTGTTTGAGCTCGCCATGGAGAGAGTATCTGTTGTTCAAGGTTAGTACAAAAAATGTGTTTGACACAATAAGCCAAAAGCAAAGTAAATGTTCTAAAAATGTATCCCATACGTTTGAAAGTTTAAGAGTTGAAAAGGCGTGACCTTAAATTGAAATATGTTTACACCAGGTCCAGCAAACACAGGAGCAGCAATTCAGTACGCCCTGGATAACCTTTTGACACCTGAGGCTGGTATGAGAGACAACAGAGTCCCTAAAGCAATTTGGGTACTAATTGCAAACGCAAATCCAGCGGATGATGTGAAAGGGCCATCTGAAGAAGCCAGAAGACGTGGTTATCAGGTGACATTATCTTGAATGAAAATACCAGTCAACTTTATACGAATACCCATAACATGAAACACTTTGCTTTCTGTTTTCAGATTTATGTGATCGGATATCAAACCGACGGGTTTCAGTTCGATCGTCAGAAGTTACTCGAGGTTACTGGAGATGAGGAACACCTGTTTGTGTTCGACAGTGACAGTGCCGATCTCACGCCTGAGAATATCGCTGAAATCAATCATCATTTCTGTGGAAACCCATGCGTTCATGTGTTACATGACCACGAGTAGATTTCCGTCTTTACCGCACAATGCATGTAGTTAACATTAACAACAAGCCAGTTATTGCATAGAACAGCTTGATAATAAAATATCTAACAGACTGCTTCAACGTCTCAATAAACGAGAAAACATAAAAGTATTTTTAGAACGTTACCTCTTGGTACAAAACGGAATATTAGTCGAAATTTTTGTTCATCACATATCATCGCAAACTATATACAAAGGTTTTAGTTTAACATTCTTTCTGCCTAAAAGTACGTTGGTTCACCAACAAGCTCCGCCACTAATGCAAAAGTAATAATGTTCATGTGATAACCAAAAGTGCATTTCAATTAGGGCAAAAATTCACACCCAAAAAGTCAAATTCTGTAAAGCAAAAAATCTATCTGCTTACATTTTGCCCTCCGGTAATATTTACTAGAAAAGCGAGCCTGGGATATACCAGCTTCAAAGCATGACTAATAGAGGAAATGCAACCTAGGGCGTGAGCTTGTCGCAGTGGTCATTCAACAGCTTTGACGATTGTGATTCCTCTGGATAAATAAAGGAGTGTATGAAAAACCAGGTGCAGAAATAGATGGGATATTTAAATCAAACTCTTTCAAAAACGTCGAGTGAACTGTAAAACAAAAAACCACCTTATCGAAACACTGTTTATGTAGCGATCATGTGAAACTGTCGTGAGACGATTCGGTGATCATATGAGCGTCATAAAAGCGTGCAAACACAAAAGAGCATGCCGAGACACTCAATACCAAGTAGGAAATGCAATATAATTTTGTCGTAAAGAATGGCTTGTGACTTTCCCTTAATTATAGAATGAAAGGTACTCAGGAAGATCAACTCAATGTAATTCGAATCAAACAAACTCTGTTTGTACTTGCTGCTGGAACGGATTTCTAATGTTGGAATCCCAACTTGTATAAATCACTACACCTTGAGTGGACCAGGTATACGCACACGTAGTTAGCACTTTTATACGTGTTCAATTTATTTACAGCTCAGATCAAATTTAATAACACAGTTCAATAGAAGGAATAACCAAAACATGTATATGTTTAATGAGAAATTAAAACGAGTTTAGGCCTACAAATTATGTTGCCGTTGTGTAGTTTATAGATTCTGTCGTAACAGGGTGCCTTAAAACACGCAAAGAAAATGTGGAAAATTAATGTCCTATCAACAAGAAGTCATGGTTTTCGCAATAACCTCATTCTCGAACACCACACCTTTCAAAAAATATTAGTTTGACATGGGATCTGTGCAACAGTGGATAATAGGTCACGCTGTGGTTGCAGACAAACATGTGGATTGTTGGTCTTATACGAACTTCATTGCTTTGCATGCCTTGCTAAGATCATGTCTCAAATGGCACCAAGGAGGCGTTTACGTCACGGAAAAAATATCTTCTTACATTATGTTTTGCCTGCAGGTAATAAAATATTAAACGAAAACAAACAGAATAGTCACCAACTTTTAGAACTGACAGAAGGCAAAATACGACTGCCTTGGGGCTTTGATTTTGATTTTGCACAGCTGGTTAACATTCAGATTTTCAGTTAGTTGGTAAGCACCGAATAGCCGGTTGGAGAAAGAGGCACTCTAAAAAAACGCGGAGATGAAACTCATTTTTCATTTTTGTTTTTTGGTAGGATGCCTGACAAGTGTCCAAGGTAAGTAGTTATACTAATTAATAATTAATAAGGCAAAACATATGATACTTATTTCAGGACTAAAATGCATGACGTGTTATGGTTCGAGCATGGACGATTGCGATGCCAATGGACGTGTACAAATATGCATGAAAAACCAGGTATGTTTGATTCTGGTTATTTATTTATTTCTACTGATGATGTATGTATTTCCTTTAGAAATCATGTGAAACTGTGGTGAGACGTGATAGTGATCACATGACAGTCATGAAAGGATGTAAAGATGTCGGAGCCTGTCGGGACAACCAGATGCAGGCAAGGGAATTTAAGGCTGCTTTCAAGGGCTATATAATTGACCCTTAACTTTGTTGTAATGTTTAGAATACGAGATACTCAGGAAGATCAACTCAATGTAACTCGGATCAAACAAACTCTGTTTGTACTTGCTGCTGTGGAACTGACTTTTGTAATGTTGGAATCCCAACTTGCACTACCCACTACACCTTGAACGGACCAGGTATACGCACACTATAGGTATTAAAATGGTAAACGTTTCTTCTATACGGGTTGGCCGAAAAAAAGCATTAAAGGTTATCGTGTATCGTAAGTCTAAACACGTACTGTTGACGAAAAGTTGATGGTTGCCACACAGAGCTCAATTTATCATTTGTGACGAGACTTAATGCTAGTAAACTGTATGTGAACTTTAACATAACCCCCACGTAATTTTCCAACAGTCAATGACTGCTCACAAATACCAACCAACTTACCACACGGAAACATTAAATGCTACAACGAAAATAAAGCTGGATCAGTTTGCGAGTATCAGTGTACGGGGGAAGATTACTCGGTGTGGCCGAAGGGGCAAGAAGTAAACGTTTGTTTGGGAAATGGAAGCTGGGCACGAAAACCACCATGTTGCGCAAGTAAGTTAGGCGAAATACTGATGATTGTTGACACGGGGCAACAATGGCATTATTGTTAAAAGGAAGAATACCTTAATAAACAGATCCATTGTTTTTTGTAGGACCTTGTCCGCCTTACTACCTGATGGATAGTGTTTTGCTATTTCACGTGGGCGGCAAAAATCCAGAAGCCAGGCTGAATCTACTGCTGCGATTATTTGCATAGTTAGTAAATTTAAACTTCCATTCTATTTTTGCAACTGCATTTTTACGAGGTTTGTTTTGCAGCGCAAAATTTGCTGAGGACGCTGTCAAGGCTGCTGCTCTGTACTACAGCACCGTTCCAGTCGAATCAAGTGTGATTAAGTTCAACGAATACGGAGCGAATTTTTCTCGCTTTCTCGAGCTCGCCATGGAGAGAATATCTGTTGTCCAAGGTTTGTTAAGTCAACAAACTAGTGTACGTGACATGATATTACAAAGTAGCAAAGTAAACCTTAGACTGGTAGTGGATACAGTATGCATTGATGATGACAACACCGATTGTCGAAACGTTTGCAATCCAATGCATTCACTACATGCAAGTTCTCTGGCAGATACGTTTTAAGTTAACCACAAATGGAAGCCTATCAAAGGCATGTACAAGTTTTACCAAATGACCAAAAACAACTTTAGGACGAAAAATGTTTCACCCTAGGTCCAGCAAACACTGGAGCAGCCATTCAATACGCCCTTGATAACCTTCTAACACCCGAAGCTGGTATAAGAGATAACCGAGTGCCAAAATCAATTTGGGTGTACATTGCCAACTCGAATTCTGCAGACGATTCAAAGCAGGCATCAGCAGAAGCAAGAAGACGTGGTTTTCAGGTAACTTTTTCTACGTGCGTAAAACAGGACCAAATTAAACACATCCTGTTCCGTGATCCACACCAGTAACGTTAGTCATTTACAATGTTTTTAAGCGCAATGACGGTGTATATCAAACCAAAGCACTTTGGCAAATTTCAGTGAAACAAACCAAGTTTTTGCCATTACCAGATTTACGTGGTTGCATATCAAACTGATGGATTCAAGTTCGATCGCGAGAAGTTAATCGAGGTGACAGGGAATGAGAAGCACTTGTTTGTGTTCGACAACGACATTGGCAACTTATCGCCTGAGAATATCGCTGAAATTAATAATCATTTCTGTGCAAATCCCTGTGATCACGTGTTACATGGTCACGAGTAACATGTGCTGGAATGTTTAACAAAGTGTTCTAAAATGTCCGCCTAAAAATTTGGTTCAAATCATAAAATGCATACGATCCCACCTATTGTTTTCTGTTTCTAATCAAGATAACATTTTCTGTTAAAAGACATAATTTAGAACTGTTTTAACACGCTGACGTATTGACCAATGCGTAAAGCTTGGTCCGCCTACTTGTAAGCAACGATTGAATATTTTTCTCAAACCCTATTTCCTCATAAAAATAAAACTTTACTTTTTGTCTGTAATCAGCATAACGTACATATTCATCCTTTAACCGCCATTTGGTGCCACACATGATTGTTTGCCAATGTAAATTGTTTTACAATTCCAATAAAAGACCTTACTAGCAAGTCTCAAGTCAAACAATTCACGCACAAAAATCAATTGCTGCAAAGCAAAAATCAAGCTGCATAAAAATGCAAACTAACGCCTGAGGCTACCGCTTCAGTCACCAATTAATTCACCATAAGCCTTGTGCAAAGTACAATCATTTAAAACCGAAAAAGGTTTACAGTTTACAAAAAAAATTATATGAGACCATGACCGTTTTGAGCCAAATGCTTGGAATTTGCAGTAGAATATGTATAAGAGGGTGGTTATAACGTCGTAAATGTGTTTGCTTGTTTTGCACGAAATGTAAGAAAGTCATTGCGGTTTTTTTAGCTTAAAGAAAGAGAATAGCAAAGTCAATTTCAACTTGATTACGGCCATTGTGTATTGGAAGCATGTCAGCTAAAGCTGTGATGCGTTAAGTAATCGCACTGTACAAGGAGTGTTGAAATCAACCCCTGGGGGTCAACCGGAGGGCAATATCCAAAAACACTTATAAGCAAGACACATGTGCAAGAAGCTATAATCAGTAGAGTCTCAATGATCAGCGCTTGAACGCCAAAGATTTGGTAGACGATGACGGACTTTAGTAAGCTTTTTGTTCTGCTTTGTAGTTGGGTGGCATGTACACAAGGTAACAGTTTTTATTTCGAAACTGTTGTCTGTAATGATGTCTTATATGTAAGCCTTGACTACTTTCAGGCCTAAAATGCATGACGTGCCATAGATCGAGCAGTTTTGACGAATGTGATTCCTCTGGACAAATAACGGAATGTATGAAAAACCAGGTGCAGAAATCTGTGGGATATTTAAATCAAACTCTTTTAAATGTGTCTAGTGAACTGTAGAACAAATTTTTTTTTCGAAACACTATATGTAGCGATCATGTGAACCTGTCGTGGGACGATTCGGTGATCATATGAGCGTCATAAGCACAAAAGAGCACGTCGAGACACTCAATACCAAGTAGGAAACGCAATATCAATTTGTCGCAAAGCATCGGTTGTGACTTTTTTTTAATTATAGAACACAAGGCACTCAGGAAGATCGACTCAATGTAACTCGAGGTATGTAAGAAACAGTGGGTAACCTCTTAACCGGGGTTGCTAGTGTAGCAAGCAATGTGATGAAGTCACTATATACGTTTAAATACAAAGAGAGGAATAAAGGCGGGTCAAAGTCAATTTTAGTCCGGTTATTGCACGTTGGACGTACGTTGCTTATGCTTAAGAGATACTTAATCGCAATGCACAAGGTGTGTTGAACACTTTGTGGTTAATTTAAGCCCCAGGGCAAGATTTCAGATTCTAGAAACACTGCCAAGCAAGACACGTCTTAGTCACACGTTCAGAGTATACATGAGTTTATGCAAGTCATTACATACAGCGCTTGAACGCCAAAGATTTTGTGAACTATGACGAACTTTAGAAAGCTGATTGTTCTGCTTTGTAGTTGGGTGACATGTACACACGGTAACAGTTTATAACTTGAAGTTGTTATGTGAGGTGACATATTAGCTTTGACTGCTTTTTAGGTTTAAAATGCATGACGTGCCATGGATCGAGCAGCTTCGACGAATGTGATTCCTCTGGACAAATAATGGAATGTATGAAAAATCAGGTGCACAAATCTGTGGAATATTTAAAGCAAACGCTTGGAATTGTATTGAATAAACAGTAAAAAAACCACCAACTTTTCGAACCATTGCATAGCGATCCTGTGAAACTGTCGTCAGACGATTTGGTGATCACATGAGCGTCATGAAAGGGTGCAAAGACCAGAGAGCATGCCAAGACAATCAATACCAGGTAGGAAACGCAATATCAATTTGTCATAAAGCATCGGTTGTGACTTTCTTTTAATTTTAGAACAAGAGGCACTCAGGAAGATCAACTCAATGTAACTCGGATCAAACAAACTCTGTTTGCACTTGCTGCTGTGGGACGGATTTTTGTAATGTTGGAATCCCAATTTGCACTACTCACTACACCTTAAGTGGATCAGGTCATTTTTGTCGAAGATAATTTGTAAACAAGTTTCTAGATGGTATTAATTTATGCATCTATAACGAATTAGAAATCAAATAGGGTAGTTGAATTGCAGACCGTTAAAATGTATGGGATCTGTGCCTTCATGAAGCTTGAAGTCAAATTGTTCGTAGTTGTTTGTAATAAACAGTGAGAACTAGCAAGAGTCGTCGACAGTTTTAGTAAACTTGTTTTAACGTTTTTCTGCAGTCAAAGATTGTCCACAAGTTCCAACCATTTTACCACATGGCAACGTTGAGTGTAGCACGGAGAGCAAAGTATGCGAGTATCAATGTACGGGACAAGATTATGCTGTGTGGCCGAAAAGACGAGAAGTGAATGTCTGTTTGGGAAACGGGAGTTGGGCGCACGAGCCACCATGTTGTGCAAGTAAGTTAAACGATCAAAAAGTGTTTAATGGCTAGTACAATGTGAATGACATTATCTCATTCTTTTTAAAGGACCATGTCCGCCCTACTACCTACTAGATGATGTTTTTCTATACCACGTTGGTGGCGAAAATCAAGAAGCAAAGCTCAAATCAATTATCCAAAAACTTGTATAGTGAGTTGAGTTTAGGCGAATTTCAACACTCTTTTCGTTTTAGATGTTCGATTACAGTTGATTTTACACGTTGTTTGTAGCCCGAAGATTGCGGAGGATGCCCTTATGGCAGCTGCTCTGTATTACAGCACGGTACCTGTCGAATCCAGCGTGATTCGGTTCAATGAATATGGAGCGAACGTTTCTCGCTTGCTTGAGCTCGCTATGGAAAGAATACACGTCGTCAAAGGTTTACTAAGCCATAAATTTGCGTTGCTCAATATGCCAGTGCGAAGTAAAGGTCACATGCCTGTGACTAAGTTTTGAATGCATTTATCTTAGGTCCAGCGAATACGGGAGCAGCTATTCAATACGCTCTTGATAATCTATTAACACCCGAAGCTGGTATGAGAGACAACAGAGTCCCTAAAGCAATTTGGGTACAAATTTCCAACGCGAATCCAGCAGATGATGTGAAAGAGCCATCTGAAGAGGCCAGAAGACGTGGTTATAAGGTGAGGATAACTTGAATGAAAATACCATTTAAGACTAAACTTGATCTGTCAAATGAAGTTATACTTAATATGCAATGTATAATAACAAAGGCTACATTTACAATATTTTTGGGTTAAACAGCGTAACACTTTCTGCATATTTGCTGCGTAAAAAAGCTAACACAAACACGTAATCAACGTATTCAGGTCTATGCAATTGGACATTCAACAGACAGTCACATTTTGGGAGTTAACCCACGACTATCATACAGAGTTTTCAACAGTAGCGAAATCTAACTTCAACATAGACTTTCCCAAAATTAATACGCATACCCGAACCATTAAACATTACCAAGGTCTGAATTCCATATACGCATTTGTTCAAAAGAAATAAAAATAATCGCAACATGAAACACTTTGTTCACTGCTTTCAGCTCTATGTGATCGGATACCAAACCGACGGATTTAAGTTTGATCGTCAAAAGTTACTCGAACTCACAGGAGATAAGGAACACCTGTTTCTATTCGACAAAGACAGTGACAACCTAACGCCTGAGAATGTCGCTCTGGTCAACAGCCATTTCTGCGGAAATCCTTGTGATCACGTGTTACATGACCACCATTAGAAGTTGAGCTTTAGCTGGTGTATTTACCAACGCAATGTAATTATTTAACATTTAGTCAACAACGCAATGAAAAAAACAGGCTAGTCGTGCCACAGAAATCGCTTGACAACCTTTCAATAAACAGATATTTCCAAACTTTGGCTCTTTTGGATGCATCGACCATTTAGCTTAGCTCATTTGTTTGTATTATAAATGTCAATGTAAAACATTTTCGATTCCTGTTCAAATTTCGGTTGGGATAGTTTACCTGCATCACATTTTGCCTGAAGGTAATAAAAATAATATGAATCAAAACACCAGCTTCAAAATATGACAGATTGAGAAAGATGCCGGGGCCTCAGGGCTTTAAATTTATTTATTTCAGTTTGGTTAGTTGGTAAACATTGAGTAGACAGTAGGTGCTAGAGCTAGAGAACAGTTTGGTAAAAAAATATTCCTTGACTTCTGAAATGAAGCATTTTCTCAGTTTCTGTATTTTTATAACATGGCTTGCGGGGGTCCAAGGTAAGTGGTTCTATATTACAAACAATAAAATAAACTACAGTTCATGACACTGATTTTAGGTCTAAAATGCATGACGTGTTATGGTTCAAGCTTGGACGACTGCGATGCTAGTGGACGTATGCAAAAATGCATGAAGAACCAGGTATGTCTGAAATCTGATTTAGTCTCACGCTGATAAAATTTTGTTTCTTTAATTATTAGTAATGTTTTATTCAATTGTTTTTATTGTCGATAACTGACTGCCGATGCACGTATTTTCTAAAGAAATCATGTGAAATTGTCGTGAGACGTGATGGTGATCACATGACAGTCATAAAAGGATGCAAAGATGTAAGGGCCTGCCAGGACAATCAGATGCAGGCAAGCAAATGTATTTGCGCTGTTTTGATTTTCAGCTTTTTTTACTCGGTTATTTTGAATAGAATTTAAGATACTCAGGAAGATCAACTCAATGCAACTCGGATCAAATAAACTCTGTTTGTACTTGCTGCTGTGAAACGGATTTTTGTAATGTTGGAATACCAACTTGTACAACTCACTACACTTCGAGTGAACCAGGTGATCCGTAGGGCAAACTTTTTCGAACGAGTCCCTTAATTGCAAACGACAGAATTTAAGAAAAATGCGGTCGACAAACCGAGTGAATATAAATTAATTTTTACATTTATCCCCTTTTATGACAAAAAACGAACTCCAATGGCGAAATACATATAACTGCCCAGTGCCCAATTGTAGCTGGTCATTTGTTTACATAATAACTGCTATCTTACAGTCAACGACTGCCCACAAGTACCAGCCAACTTTCCGCATGGAAACGTTGATTGCTATAACGAAAATAAACCTGGATCAGTTTGCGAGTATCAGTGTACGGGACAGGATTACGCTGTGTGGCCGAAGGGACAAGAAGTAAATATTTGTTTGGGAAACGGGAGCTGGGCACGAAAACCACCATGTTGAGCAAGTAGGTTAAGATGATAAGAAGTGCCGAAACAATTACAAAAAATGATTCAACACAATAGCATTGTTATTAAAAGTTCATGGGCATAAGTAAAGGAAATCATTCACAGGACCATGTCCACCTTACTACCTACTGGATGATGTGTTTCTATACCACTTTGGCGGAAAAAATCAGGAAGCCAAGCTTAAAGCAGTTCTCCAAGTACTTGCATAGTTAGTGAACGCGAATCCATAAATATTTTCGATTTTCATGTATTATTGATTACGATGGTTTTACACTACATGTTTTATAGCCCGAAGATTGCTGAGGATGCTGTTAAGATATCTACTCTGTATTACAGCATGGAACCAGTAAAATCAAGTGTGATTAAGTTCAATGAATACGGGACGAATGTTTCTCGCTTGCTTGAGCTTGGCAGGGAGAGAATATCGGTTGTCCAAGGTTTGTACAAAAAAATTAGTGTAACATGATTGTTCCAAAACATTAACCGAAAATCTATACACTTGAAAGTTTAAACGTTCATCACATTGGATTACGTTAACACCAGGTCGAGCAAATACGGGAGCAGCTATTCAGTACGCCCTGGATAACCTTTTGACACCTGAGGCTGGTATGAGAGACAACAGAGTCCCTAAAGCAATTTGGGTTAAGATTGCTAATGCGAACCCGGTAGATGATGTTAAAGGGCCATCTGAAGAGGCCAGAAGACGTGGCTATCAGGTAACATCAACCTCAAAGACCAGTTTACTCTAATACAGATACTCGTACGTAACACGAAACACTTGTTTGACGTCTTATGATTTATGTGATCGGATATCAAACTGATGGATTTCAGTTTGATCGTCAGAGGTTACTCGAGGTCACTGGAGACGAGAAACACCTGTTTGTGTTCGACAGTGACAGTGCCGATCTCACGCCTGAGAATGTCGCTGATATCAACAAATATTTCTGTGGAAATCCATGCGTTCACGTCATGCATGACCACGAGTAGAATTTTACCTTTACCCGCACAAAGCATGTATTAAACGTTAACAACAATTAAGTGAATAATGCCATATAGTATCTCTTGACTATAAATAAGCGACCCACTGGCTTCAACGTCTCAAAAAACAAGGAAATATGGTGGTGTTTGCCAAATTTTACCGCTTTGAGGACCTTATCACACTGTTAGAAACTTAATTGAGACATTTGCACATTGTGTCTCAATGCAATACTGACATGTGTACAACTTTGTTGAAACTTTTTCATAGTAAAACATGTTAGATCATCAACGGACTCTCGAACTAAAACAAAAATCCTTGTTTTCCTCGTGAATATTATGCATATCTTATAGCGCTATTAGAACCAGCAACTTTCGGTAGGAAATGTTGTTTATCGACACCAGAAAGTTTTTCATGAATAAACAGAGAAAATAACACAAACCTACAACGTAAACACGAGAGCCCCTTAAGCCAGTATCATACACGAGTACCCCGAACGCTCGGCCCTGCATCCAAATTGCCAGCAGACAAAAGTTTATAATATAGACGCAAAATATCACTTTGTGGTTTCAAACGCGTACATGGCAAATATGCAAAACAAAAAACACCCAGAATGCAAAACAAGAACAGACAAACGCATATTTCAGTTCATAGATTAGTTTAATTAGGTTGGATTAAACACAAATCACAACGCCCGTTTCCCCTAGACGGGGTATAGTTAATAGTTAATGCCTATTTGTTCTAAATGTGGAGGTTTGCTCCCATGTGGATTCACATGCCTGAAGTTGAATTAAACAAAATGTGACCCAAACCAAAACATCTACGTTCACATTTTGCCCGCAGGTGATGAAACATAATACGGAAACGAACCTTCAACATACCAGCTTTGTAAAATGATACACTGCGAAATATGCAGGGGCCTTAGGGCTTTAGTTGTAATTGGGATCATTTTAGTTCGGTTAGTAGTCAACTACACAGAGGAAAGTTGCTGCCAGTGCTAGAAAAAAGTTTGAGACGAAAAATATCGTGTGACTGCTGAAATGAAAGACTTTCTTAGTTTCTGTATTTTCTTAGGATTGCTTGCGGTTGTACAAGGTAAGAAATATTAAATTGAAATCATTAAAACAAAACAGCATAATCCTAAATTTAGGTTTCAAATGCATGACGTGTTATGGTTCAAGCTTGGACAACTGCGATGCCAGTGGAAGTATGCAAAAATGCATGAAGAACCAGGTATGTCTGAAATCCGATTTAGTTTCACGATGAAGAATAAAAAGAACAAAAACATTTTATGTGATTCTGTTTTAATAGTAACGGACTATATTTTCTTTAGAAATCATGTGAAACTGTCGTGAGACGTGATGGTGATCACATGACAGTCATGAAAGGGTGTAAAGATGTAGGGGGCCTGTCGGGACAATCAGATGCAGGCAAGTAGATCCATGCTAATTTGATNTGCACATTCGAAGCACTTGTACGGCCTTTTATCGCAACAATCAAAACATTGTCGTGAACCAAAATTCCACCCATATCACGTTTTGCCCGCAGGTAATAGAACATGATACAGAAGCAAACCTTCAGAACACTAAATTAAAAATATAACAGATTGTGAACAATGCACAGGCCTTAGGGCTTTGATTCTCACCACTTGTTTTCATTTTAGTTTGGTTAGTTGGTTGGTTAACCGTAAAGAGGAAAGGTGTTGCCAGTGCTGGAGAAAAGTTTAGGACAAAATACCGTTTGACTGCTAAAATGAAAGACTTTCTTAGTTTCTGCATTTTCTTAGCGGGGCTTACGGGAGTCCGAGGTAAGCGATTTTACATTAAAATCAGCAAGAAAAACATATAACACTGATTTTAGGTCTGAAATGCATGACATGTTATGGTTCAAGCTTGGACGACTGCGATGCTAGTGGACGAAAACAAATATGCATGAAGAACCAGGTACGTTTGAATTCCGATTTGGTCTCATGCTGATAAAATAGTTTTTTTTTTTAATTTACTGATGATTGTTAATGCAAACCGACTGCTTGCACGTATTTTCTGTAGAAATCATGTGAAACTGTTGTGAGACGTGATGGTGATCACATGACAGTCATCAAAGGATGTAAAGTTGTAAGAGCCTGTCGGGACAATCAGATGCAGGCAAGTAGACATATGCTAATTTGATTTTCGGCTTTTTTACTCGGGTATTTTGAACAGAACACAAGATACTCAGGAAGATCAACTCAATGTAACTCGGATCAAACAAACTCTGTTTGTACTTGCTGCTGTGGAACCGATTTTTGTAATGTTGGAATCCCAACTTGCACTACTCACCACACGTTGAGTGATCCAGGTATACGCATACTTAGATAATAGTTACAAAGGGGCCAATTCATTGACCGTCCTCAAATGACAAACGATATAATTTAAACACAAAACTATCGACAAAAAAGATAGCATTTTTGTGTCACATTCAACACATTTTGACTACCGTGTATTTCTGTACGCTATTGGTCGATTGTATATGTGACCGTTTTCTTACAGTTAACGACTGCCCGCAAGTACCAGGCAACTTCCCGCATGGAAACCTTGAATGCCACAACGAAAATAAATCTGGATCAGTTTGCGAATATCAATGTACGGGGGAAGATTACTCGGTGTGGCCGAAGGGACAAGAAGTAAATATTTGTTTGGGAAACGGGAGCTGGGCACGAAAACCACCATGTTGTGCAAGTAAGTTAAAATTGCGAGAACAATTTCGGATAGTAAATCAATTCAAGGGCATCGTTAGAAAAACCTAAACAAGGACACGTAAAAGAAAGCTTTTGTCGCGTACAGGACCATGCCCTCCTTACTATCTATTGGATGATGTGTTTCTATACCACGTTGGCGGCGAAAATCAAAAAGCCCAGCTGAACTCAGTTCTCCAAAGAATTGCATAGTGAGTGATGGAGGATATGAACATTGCATTATTGATTACCATTGATTTGACAAGGTTGTTTTAAAGCCAAAAGATTGCGGAGGATGCTCTCATGGTAGCGGCCCTGTACTATAGCACAGAACCAGTCGAATCAAGTGTGATTAAATTCAATGAATACGGTACAAACGTTTCTCGCTTGTTTGAGCTCGCCATGGAGAGAATAAATCTTGTTCAAGGTTTGCTAAGTCAANAAAGGATGCAAAGGTGTAAGGGCCTGTCGGGACAACCAGATGCAGGCAGGTTAAAGAAATACGCTTTTTCTTTTAAGCCTATATAACCCTATTGAAATAAATAGAACACAAGATACTCAGGAAGATCAACTTAATGTAACTCGGATCAAACAAACTCTGTTTGTACTTGCTGCTGTGGAACTGAGTTTTGTAATGTTGGAATCCCAACTTGCACAACTCACTACACGTTGAGTGAACCAGGTAATGAGCAGTTGGATGTTTTTTATTCCCACCTCAAACAGCAAACGATATAATTTACCAAAGGTTACTGGAAACCGACACTCAGTTGTATGTGGGCGCTTGTTCAATTTCTTATCGTATTTTCGCAGTCAACGACTGCCCGCAACTACCAGGCAACTTTCCGCATGGAAACGTTGAATGCCACAACGAAAATAAATCTGAATCAGTTTGCGAATATCAATGTACGGGAGAAGATTACTCGGTGTGGCCGAAGGGACAAGAAGTAAATATTTGTTTGGGAAACGGGAGCTGGGCGCGAAAACCACCATGCTGCGCAAGTAAGTTGTGCGATCAAAATTAAAGCTTCAGAAAAAGACGAGCGTTATTAAATTGTTCGATAATACATAGACAATGTTAGGGATGCGTCAAACCTGTAAACTGTGTGCAGGACCATGCCCGCCTTACTGGCTACTGGATGATGCTTTGCTATTCCATGTGGGCGGCGAAAACCAAAAAGCCAGACTCAAGAAACTTCTCGCAACATTTGCAGCGTAACTAAGTTGATTCAGTCTCGCTTGTGTTTTGTATTCCTTTTTGCCTACGATCGTTTTGTTTAACAGCGTGAAATTTTCGGAGGACGCCCTTAAGGCAACAGCCCTGTACTACACCACNAAACCTGTAAACTGTGTGCAGGACCATGCCCGCCTTACTGGCTATTGGATGATGCTTTGCTATTCCATGTGGGCGGCGAAAACCAAAACGCCAGACTCAAGAAACTTCTCGCAACATTTGCAGCGTAACTAAGTTGATTCAGTCTCGCTTGTGTTTTGTATTCCTTTTTGGCTACGATATTTTTGTTTAGCAGCGTGAAATTTGCGGAGGATGCCCTTAAGGCAACAGCCCTGTACTACACCACAGAACCAATCGAATCAAGTGTGATAAAGTTTAACCAATACGGTGCGAACGTTTCTCGCTTTCTTGAGCTCACCAAGGAGAGAATATCTGTTGTTAAAGGTTTGCGAGGCCGTTCTAAGAAGCAACGTAGTCGGCTAACAAGTGATTAAGTTTATCCGAATGTCTAAATAAAATGCATGGCATGTTATGGTTCAAATTTGGAAATTTGACAAAGTGCAACCACAAGGATAAACACCCTTTGTGTTAGGTCCAGCAAACACGGGGGCAGCTATTCAGTACGCCCTGGATAACCTTTTTACACCGGAGGCTGGTATGAGAGACAACAGAGTCCCAAAAGCAATATTCGTTTTCATTACGAACGCAAATCCAGCAGATAATGTAAGGCAGGCGTCAGCAGAAGCAAGAAGATGTGGTTATCAGGTAAACTGCTTTTTTCGTGTGTAAAACAGAATTAAGCCGAAGAACCAATTAAAATTGGAGCAATTTTTGTCGCAACTCACCTTTTAAAACCCAATCAGTACTAATTTAACACTTAAATATTTTCCATTCATTAAAATACCTATCAAATGTGTTATGAACCAATTACTTTGACAAATGTCATACTATCAGCTTTACGTGGTTGGATCGCAAACCGATGGATTCCAGTTCGATCGTCAAAAACTAATCGAGGTGACAGGGAATGAGAAGCACTTGTTTCTGTTCGACAACGACGTGAGCAACTTATCGCCTGAGAATGTGGCTGTAATCAACAATCATTTCTGTCGAAACCCCTGCGACCACGTGCTGCATGACCACGAGTAGTACATGTGGTATCTGGCAGCTTAACAACGTGTTACTTGTATAACCAAGAATGCTTTAATCCAGTGGAACCACATTGAAGTTACCACCACAAAAAAATCGAAAAAAAGAAATAAAAAATGACCCAACGTGACTATAATAACGGGTGGTTGTGCGGTCGGCCAAATAAACGCATGAAACGATAAAAATGAAACAAACAAACAAACAAATCGTGAAAAAATTGAAGAAATATAAACATTTTTGTGTCTGTCACGTAACACACAGCAACGACAAGCAATTAAAAGTCCATTGGTCCATAGATACAACCTACTTGCTACTGGCCAGTGAATTACCACATTTTTCGCGTTATAAAATAGAACAATGCTCCATTCTAAATAAGTGAAACGTTTCCAGCACAACTATCCCAAACTGACCACCAAAAAGCGCTTAAACTTCTCTAATTCAAGTACGTGTGCCTATAACGATTGTGTGGGTAATTTATCACCACACAAAAATAATAGGGAGTTATGTCAAAACACAATCCCCACCGGTTTGCTTTGTTGTTGGTTGACGAAAGCTATGAAACTTTTAGCAAATTAAATCAACTGCCGCCACAATCTCGCATGCAAGTATCTTAAAAATCAACTTACTTTGCCACATTTTTCCCATGCCGGTATCTTCTCTTGTCTTTCATTTCTATGTCTACAAATATAACACATAGTTTTGCATTGAAAGGAAATAAATGGAAAACACGTTCTACGCGCTTGTTAAAAAATGTGAAATCGGAAAAACACTTTTTTTAGGTAACAAGTGTTATTTATGAACATGTAAAAGGCCGTAGTTATAGACCTAACCATTTGTTTGCAAAGACGACATACAGATTTGTTGATACTATACCACTAGCAAAAGAAGCCGCGTTGAGGCCATATTTAGCCAAGTACATGCTGCCAGGGGTTCCAAAAAAAGTCCTGAACTTATTTGGGGCCCTCTAACACTTAAAAATAATATGTGAAAAAGAATAATAAAAATTGTATTTGGGCCAACATACAAGAACACTTGTTTTATACAGTTCCTTAGCCATGGGCAGTTTTACCTTAGGTCCCACCCTAGAGGCGAACTAATGGCGCGTCTGGGATTAGCTGCAAAATGTCGGCATATTTTTATGGCCTTAGGCTAACCGACAAAGTGTTAACATCAGCAAAGAGATCTGACCAACAGTGGCAACCGCAGTGTTGTCAGACTTATGNTGTTGATACTGTACCACTAGCAAAAGAAGCCGCGTTGAGGCCATATTTAGCCAAGTACGTGCTGCCAGGGGTTCCAAAAAAGTCCTGAACTTATTTGGGGCCCTCTAACACTTAAAAATAATATGTGAAAAAGAATAATAAAAATTGTATTTGGGTCAACATACAAGAACAATTGTTTTATACAGTTCCTTAGCCATGGGCAGTTTTACCTTAGGTTCTACCCTAGAGGCGAACTAATGGTGCGTCTGGGATTAGCTGCAAAATGTCGGTATATTTTTATGGCCTTAGGCTAACCGACAAAGTGTTAACATCAGCAAAGTGTTATCATCAGCAAAGAGATCTGACCGACAGTGGCAACCGCAGTGTTGTCAGACTTATGCTCAGCCGAATTAAAATTAAAGGAAAGTGATATGGTAATGCACGTTGTCTTTGGATTCCTAATAGCCGCAACAACATATACAGAAGGTAGGCATTGTTCTTGTGTTAAGTTTCTCAGAGAAAAATCAATCGACACAACGTCTGTTACAGGTCTAAAGTGTTTAAGGTGCTACAGTTCAATCAGTTTTGATGATTGCAGTATAAATGGACACATACAACAATGTTTGGCGAATCAGGTAACCTTAGAGTAAGATACGATACAAACATTATTACGGTAAAATTAGGTGCGCCAACGGAACTAATTGCTAGGCCAAAGCGGTACCAAAGTAATTGGGATGAACTCGCTTTTGTTTCATGCAGCTATCATGTGAAACCGTCGTGAGACGATATGGCAATCACATGGCAGTTACAAAAGGATGCAAAAATGAAGGAGCTTGTAGAGACAACCAGCTACAGGTTAAAACATAAAAACTACTCATATACGCCAATACGTCGTGGCAAATCATTTTTAACTTGTTTTATTAGAACATAAGATACTCCGGGCGATCAACTCAATGTAATTCGGATCAAAGCAACTCAGTTTGCACGTGCTGCTGCAGTACAAATATGTGCAACATTGGAGTGCCAACATGCACAGATCATTACACGGACATGGTTTCGGGTATGAACATTTGTACGTATTCAATTTTCTACTTTTCCCACTAAATTCATGACATCTCTGTGCTTTCAGTAAACGATTGTCAAGAAACACCGACAGTTTTGCCACACGGCAACATTGAATGTTACGGTAACAACAAAGCGGGATCAGTTTGTGAGTATGAATGTACGGGAAAGGATTATTCAGTGTGGCCCAAAGGACGTCTGACAAATGTCTGTCTCGGCAATGGATCGTGGGCTTATGAGCAACCTTGCTGCGCACGTAGGCAAAACACATTAGGTTTCCATAAGCAACAAGTTCGTCTCACCATGTTTTTTTCAAAGGTCCATGTCCACCCTATTATCTACTCGATGACCTGCAAATTTACCATGTTACTGGGGACGACGCTGAGAAACAACTTCAAGAGATGTTGGAATTTGTCGTGTAGTGAGTTGCCATTTAAACAGACAAACGTGTCGCAAAATGCTGCAACGTTTTTTCATATTTGCAGTGGGGTCATTGCAAACGATGCTATCAAAATCTCAACAATGTACTACAGCGATGAACCAATTGAATCAAGTGTGGTTAAGTTCAATGAATATGGCGAAAACGCTACACTGCTAATGGAGTTGGTGCGTCAGAGAATGACCGCAGTAAACAAAGGTAAGAATAAAAACTAACTGTGTGCAAATTAAAAACAGTTTTTTCATGTCGTTAACGGTATTTGCAGGAGAACAGAGCACTGGAAAAGCTATTCAGTATGCTCTTGACAATTTGTTTGTCTCGGATAGCGGAATGAGAGACAGTAGAGCCCCAAAATCTTTGGGAATAGTGACAAATACAAATCCGAGCGCTGACGCCAAGGGGCCGGCCGAAGAAGCCAGAAGACGAGGCTACATTGTAAGCTATTTTTCGCTCTCAACTTGGCTATATTTAAAGCAATACCTAACCGCGTTTAAACCAGTCATGACGAATCCAGGAAATATCTGGGTTGGCAGCATAGTCATGACGCCTATGGGGAGGAGTCATGGCCGACGGACCGGCATTAAAGAGGCATTTGCTTAAGTTTAATGCACAAAAAATATTTATTAACAAAAATGTATGGGGGACGCAAATAGCTTTGTACCGCTTTAAATGATTTTTCAAAACGTAACATAACAACAATAAAACTGCAATAATTTCGCAGCTATATATTGCACTGTTAATTTGACAATTTATCATGACATTTTTGGTTACGTTTGTACAGGTTTACGTAAACGCATATCAAACCGGGGAAGTCAAATTTGACCGAGAACGTTTGGTCGAAATCACGGGCGACGAAGAACTTGTTTATATTTTCGACGAAGACATTGAAGCGGTTACCACGCAAACCCTGGATGTAATGGACAAGTACTTTTGTCATAACCCGTGCGATCACGTGATGCACGAGCACCAATAGCAACCGACACCATAGCAAACAAGTACGCAGATTTATATCATGTAAGAGAACTTGACGTTCATCTTTAACTAAACTTTTATGCTAATGGTTTGATTGTCGATTGTAACTATTTAAAATTCGAAACAAGTTCTTACAAAACATTTACCTTTATATTCTCGGGCAGACGCTATAATCCCTGCACAACATCCC
>QXVZ01032450.1:0-12344 GCA_008931825.1 Phallusia fumigata
ACATGAAGCAAAACCTGGGTTTGATAAGCTGTCTGAAATAACATCCTCTGTAAGCACAACCAGTTTTCGCAATCCCTGGCCTTCATCTTCTTCTAAAATAGACGAGTTGTCATCAGGAATAAACAGGGTTTGACTGTCTTGTGGGTTGACAGGAAGGATGACTTGATTGCTGTTTAAAACATTGGACTCACTGAAAGTCAACATTTGGCCATCAATACCAAATGTTTGCTCTTCTTGTGATACTTCTACTGGTTCTGCTTCAGGTTGTTTCACAGGTGTTGGACTTGGCGTTTTCTTTCCCTTTTTTCCTTTCATTTTGCAATCAATCAAAACCGTGCTTTTGCTAGAAATGTATCTGTTGATAGATTTGTGCACCTAATAACATCATTCATATCAAAAAACACTTTTCAAATAATTGTGTTAAGTTTGAACACAATTTCATTACGGGTCATATGACGAGTTAACATTATTAAATGCTTTGCTGCGCGAGTTGGCTAATACATGTGCAGTTTTGCACTTAAACAACAAAAAGAAATGCGATCGAAAATAAGGGTACACGGTCGATTACAACTTAGAAACTATCTTACATCAATCAAAGTTTGCCCACAAATTTTCTACCCTTTTTAACGAAATCATTTGCAACACAAGAACACTTTGAGAGTGCGAATGCAAATCCTTCTACGCGTTCCAATGCGCTGTCATGACAACTGCAACTCTAGCACTCCTGGCGGCGATGCCCGAATAGAAATATCATAGATAACGTATATTGTATTGTATCATAGGAAACTGAACGAGGTTGTTCGCAGCAACAACTGGGGTGGTCCATTCAAACATGGTGAATTATTGGTTGAACTTACAATGCAACGATATAAACGTTTTACCGTAAGGTTTTTAGATTTCAGTTTGTGTCAAGTTTTTAACCTGTGGGTTAAAGTTTATAGCACCCACGTTCAGTTGTTACAAATCTTTTTTTTATATTTTCTGACAATAAATAAACGTTTATTATATTGGTAACAACAACAATGAGCAAACAAGCACAAAGTAGCGTAGAAGGCATGAAAACTGTGTTACAGCGCTAAAAAGCACTAAAAATGTAAAAAGATTTAACTAGGTCAGTCAGGTTTAGTTTTGTTTGTAGGCTACAAACAAACTTCTTTAGGGTGTCTATTAAAAAAATGTTCGACTCCTGTGCAATGAGTGGTCGAACACTAAGCATTATTGTGCACAAGGAAGTTAGCCGCCAAAAGCAAACAGTCCAACAGACAGTTTTGATGGAACAAACGTTGCGGTTATCGATTAAATTCCCCTTTCTTCGCGTACGTTTCATGCCTGAAAAAAAACCCTTTTGAATAATTTTAATCGAATTGATTAGTACTACGACGTAATTGCTTCTACTTGTGTCGCAAAAATTGCACAAATTCCCTAAAAATCCCAAAAACTTCACTGCAAACAACACCAAAACTGTTATTCAAAAGTTTTGATACAAAATCTCGACCAGTCCGATAAAACAGCTCACAACTAATAACAAATTGGCGATAATCTACAGGCAGCTATATTCCGAATGTCGCCGGTGTAAAAATACGAAGTATTTGGAGAACCAAACCAACAAACAAAATTTATGGGAGCGAGAAACGGTATTCCGGGTAAATATTGAATTTCGCCGTTCTCGAATTCCCTCGGTATGTTGGAAGTGTTACTGTACACAAGAGGAGTTTACGTGCTTCACACCCTGGGCACGTGTGCTGGCGTGGCAATAAATGGCGTGTTTCGATCTGCTGGAAAGTAGTCAAGGTCGGTTACTTGAAGACGCGATTGATTAACGTCTCACCCACAAAGTTAGCCGCAGTCACTTACCAACTGGCGGTCATGCAGTCAGTAGGGGGGAGACAGTGGTACATGCACCAAGATCTTGAAAGCAACAGTGTGTTCAGGTCGCGATCAACTATACAGTGCAAACAGCTCGATGATCTTTGCAGTATATAGTGTTGGTTAAGAGTCGATTGTCGTTGAATTCGAATTTGATAATTTTAACGTGACATAATGTGAGATAATTAAGCATTTAATCCATCGAGAGAAGTAAGTTTGTTCATGCTTGCCATAACTTTTTGTTGTGTGAAAACGTATCTGTCGGTAATTAAGTTTCTGCAATTCCCTACAGGCCAGTAAGCTCAGAATGAATTTGTAATGGTTTAAACAGTTATAGTGGTGCCGCAGTGTCGGTCAGCTGGGCAAACTAGATCTAATCGATCTCGATGATCGATTCCCCGAATACATGTCACCGTTATTGAGAACATGCTTTTACATATAACTACATGTTTAATCAATACCATTCAAAAACTATTTAGAGAAAACACTTCAGGGTGCTGATTGATTGTTCCGTCCAATATGTGAGTAGGTTGCATAATCCGCTTACCTTAGATTTTTTTGTGTCAGGGTTTTCGCTGATTATGGCTTAGGGTATTGCGGGATAGGTTGTGATAACGTCCAGAAAAGGACACCGACAACATTGAGCTGAAACAATAGGCGGTTGAAACTTTATATCCCGATTGCCTGGTCAGACATTAGGCCAAGGGGGAATATAACGTAGTCGAGCCAAAACTTACTTAAAGTTTTATTATTTCCGCAGGACGTGCTTGTGTTGCCGTACCGAGTAAAGTTGAAACTTGTTTGGCAGCCACACAGTCAAACATCGACAACCAACTTTGTTTCAGTTTGAATTGTTTTCTTACGGGCGTTTCGGCGAAATTTCTGTAATCTGACGACCTATACGTCCCGGACCGCTTCCTCAGTACTCAGCCTAATAGACCAGATTGTGCGACTTGAAAGCTGCAGCAGACTTTGTTGATCGTGAACTGTGACTGAAGCAAGCAAGTATGGACGTGGAAACCACGCTTTACATTTGCTTGGAGGTGTTGATCGCCTTGTTATCGGTAGTTGGAAATACTTTGGTGTGTTACGTGGTGATGCAAAGCAGGACGCTGCGTAAAAAGGTAAGCATTGTTTAATGGTTAAGACTTGCTTAAAACACGTCCAATGTGAGAAATGCTGCATGCTTTCGAACAGCCGAACTTTAATGTAAAAGTCGTTTTTGCTAAAATCAATATGCTGCTGAGGGGCAGCAATGTTCCTAAATACGGGTTTATTTGCAGGCTTAACAGCATGTTGTCTGTAACAAAGAAACCATTTTTTGAAAACGGCTAACTTCTTTACAAATAATTTGCCAATAGGGATGTACAAGTGTTTGCTGGTGTTGTAATGCGCAGTGAAACATTTATTTGCAGGTTATGTACGTGTTTGTTACATCGCTGGCAGTAGCTGACATATGCGTCGGCCTTTTCGCAATTCCTTTCTCAATTCTCACAAAACTTGGTCTCCCGCACTCCTCGCCTCACATTTGCATTGCGATGCTTTCCTTCATTATGGTGCCGACCCAAATTTCAATCTTCAACATGATGGCAATTGCAATCGAAAGGTTTGAGTCGAAATGGTCATCCAAACAACCATTGGCAACAACCACTTACCCAGGTGAATTTATTGCGCAGGTACATGGCAATTCGGCACGCCAGGATTCATTACACGAAGCTGACTTTGAACCGAAGTCTGTATGTGATTGTGATTACGTGGACGCTGTCGGTTATTATGGGAATGCTACCGCTTTTGGGTTGGAATAATATAAATTCCGAAATAAAACCGTTGACAAACGGTAAGTCTTACACGTAAAAGGTGCAGCAATTATTGGTGAGTTTGTTTAGTTCGTTGTAGGGATTTGGCAGCAATCATAATTATGATAGTATTTACGTTGGTGTTTTTTTATTGTGTTTTCTGAAAGTGAAAATGTCAAATATGCCGCAGTAATGGTTGAAAAAAAAACAACAATGTTGTAGAATTCAACTATCGGGGTTTAAATTGGATTAACTTGTGTCGGTTATCGATGCTTTTTCCTGTTGTCGATAACGCGTAATTAGCCGACGGCTAATAGGCTTATCTGACATGAAAGCAATTAACATGCAGGTACAACCACGGTCCACGGTTGGACGACCAATGCCACGTTCGATAAAGATCAAGCAACGGGAAATGAGGAAACCGAATTTTGTCAATTTATGAGAGTGAGTGATTTTTTGATTCATGTTTATCCTCGATAGACAAAACAACGCTTAAATGCCTTTTGCTTACAATGTGTCCACCATCAATCAAATGTTTTATTTGATTTTTTATCTTAATTTTTCCTTTTTAAAAAAAAATCATGATGTTTTAAATTGCTTAGTTTAGATTTCAACTGACAGTTTAAAAAAAAACTTGACCTTTGAAAAAGAACTCAATAAACTTAACAGTAACGCTTCCATTCGTTAAGTGAAATAAACAAGGAAGCGCATTTTAGAGAAGAAAGGAAGTAATGTCTGTAGCACCCATAGGCCGAAACCCAAATGACACGCACTCACGTGACGCGCACTTGGTAACGTCACTTGCCACTTTCCAGGTTTGTTGTGCGTCATCAACAGTTACGTTCTTGGTAGCTTTGACCTTGCAAAAAGTCAAAATAGATGGTATCTTCTAGTTTGAATAATATTATTGAATATACATAAACATAAAAATTGTTTGAATAAATAATAATTTTATTCAAACAATTAAACATGTAAACAAATTGTTACAAACATGGAGTATTGTCGAAGACCTAATGAAAAATTTTTGCGTACGTGGTTCGAAACAAAACACGAGGCGGGCGACCTAAATTTAGATCTACGTTTGAAATTAGGAGATAAGGTCGGGTCGTGACAAAAGCAGACAGTTGTGGTTTAGGATGACTGCATTAAAAAATCGAACAGAATCCTGACAGCGCCTCTGTTTTGTCATTCAATACCAATCGATTCCAGGTGCTTGAACTCAGTGTGGTGTTTGCAGGTGATGGATTTCGACTACATGTTCTTCAATTTCGTCGTGTGCGTGCTTCCGCCGCTCATTACCTCAGCCGTGCTATACTCCATCATCTTCTTCAGCTTTCTACAAGCCACAAAGACCAAATTCACATCAGAAGTTCGAAGTCCAGTTTATGCAACCGGCACCAACGGCAAGGAAATCGCTGTTGATTCAACCCCTGCTTCGTCACCACCGTTTCGGAAGTAAGTGATTTTGTGGAAATTTATGGCACGTCAAGCAACCGATACTTGCCAGGAGTTGATTCGTGGGTGCTTTCGTCACACCGTTGTAATTGCCGGATGCGTCTTTTACGTACTAAATCAGTGATGCAATGCGTCTTTTACGTACTAAATCAGGGACAAATGTGATCTATGGTTTAAATTCCGTTGTTTCGTGCATACATTTGGCAATCCTTTAAAATATTGGATTTGGGTCGCATTCACGCAAGTAATATAGGTCAATAACACGGATCTTTTCATGGACTAAGTCAAAATATAAAAATATACTGACATACTAGTCTTAATACGTGCAAAATCCACATGTATGTAGTGTAGTGTTGTATCCTGTTAAAGGCATGGTCAAGTTGATACCGAAACATTTAGAGAAAATAGGTTGACGCTTTTACCCACTATTTGCCAACCCATATATGCTAAAAATAGTTTAAACAGTGCCACAGGCCCAACTTGATATTTAAAACCATCAGTATACATGTTTATGCAACACTAACAAATTCCTTCCATACGCTGGTGTATAGCTCGGACTTTTCATTCACAAACGACAAGTAACTCACAAAGGTTTTATATGTGCCAACTTGAAATTGCGACTTTGACGTTTATCACCAAATTAAAAATTAAACAACCGGATATTGACAGTCAAACCACTTTAAATTCACTAGAAAATTGATATTAATTGATTTAACGCTTTAAATTTTAATGAAGCAATGTTACGTTACCCGTGTAGTATTGCACGTCCGCACCACCTAACTCAGTTATTTGCTGGTTTTGGATTGTCCTTGCCACCAAGCTTAGCGGTCTTTGCAGCTGGTTGTTAAAGAAGCGCAAAGAGCTAGGGCACTAAAATAAATCAGGCGTAAGCATGCAACATACAGATGTTGTGAATTAGTTGTCCTCCAATCCTGCACTTTATTGTCCAATTTGTATGGTTTCAATCGACCCACCCAACAGCCATAAAACTGTTCGATTGCACTAGACATGCTTTGGTACTTTTGCATTTGCACTCAGTGTTGATTTCCGTTGAGATTGTTGTAATTACCGAAGAAGAGTTGCCAATATTAGCGTTTTTATTTCTTTTAGTGGAACCTATAGCGGAACGGTGTATACCTCAAACCTCGTTGAAATGAAACAAATTTCCAAATTTTCTGAGTCAGCGCACGACAAACTACAGGTATAATAATCAATTTTTTATGATACTTAAACACTTTGTTGTATAGGGCGTCTACTCATTGTGCATAACGTTTTTTTAGCTGAATAACGGAACCAATTTGTCCCAAGAAAACAGAGTCTGCCAAAATCGCGCAAGAAGTCACATGGATGAAAAAAACAACGTAAAAGAACCAATATGCCTGGCCAATATTCGCGTCGAAGGTAAGTGTTCATATTACAGAATATCAGGTAGTGATATAGCAAATGTCTGCGAAAATCAACCACCAGCGCGTAGGCGTTTAAATATAGGCTAAGAATCGATCCAAATGCAGTGATGAATTTTGATTCCTGACGGAACAATATTACTGGGGTTTAATGAGGAACACCATAGGAATATTCTCAGGTATGGCGTTACTGCTTGTTGCACTGTCAACCTGTTGCAAACAAACTTACGGGAAAAACCTAACAGACGAAATTTTACCGTTAGTTTGCGTCGAATCCCCAGTTTGCGGGTTCAAGAGATTGTNTTAAACACTTTGTTGTATAGGGCGTCTACTCATTGTGCATAACCCCTTTTTAGCTGAATAACGGAACCAATTTGCCCCAAGAAAACAGAGTCTGCCAAAATCGCGCAAGAAGTCACATGGATGAAAAAAACAACGTTAAAGAGCCAATATGCCTGGCCAATATTCGCGTCGAAGGTAAGTATTCATAAAACAGAATATCAGGTAGTGATATAGCAAATGTCNACACTGATATGCTTTACAATTTTACAGGTTTGATTTGGAAGGGACGATTCAAGTTCCTGCCGCCTTGTACAGTGTCGCAATCCTACTTTCTCACGCAAATAGTTGCATCAACTTCTTCCTGTACTCCTGGCGACTACGAGCTTTCCGCGAACAGCTGAAAATGCTCGTTTTAAACCGATGCTTCGCTCGCAGGCCTATGTGAAATAGCCCTGATGGCCAGTTTTCACGAGCTAGCGGGAAAACGCCATGAGCGAAATCTGCAAAAAAGGGGCTACAGACATGGGCGCCAGCAGAAAATTTTCCTAATACATATACACTTTTAATTTATGAGATATTTTGATAAAACAGAAAATTAATATAATACATTTTTTTTATTCGAGGAGGGGACAAGTGACTCCTCTTGTACCTACGTGCCGGCGCCCATGGCTACAGAAAACTTGCAAAAGAAAGAAACTGCGTCAAACAATACATGAACTATATGCTTGTTAAATTTAAAAGTGTTAGGACCAACAAAACTACCCACCCTTTGCTCATTATTTGGTACTCCGTTCCACACAATATTGCATTAACACGAGGAATTTCGTTGTAAAAAAGTGTCATATTTTGTGTGTTATGTTTACTATTTGTTGCCCTGTAATACGATGCACCTTTCGCAACGAGGTACGCACAACTCAAAACGTATCGAACTGCAATCCATTTCTCAGCAGATAAATTTTAGTATTTTTAAGAACGACGTCCAAAGCGGATGCGTTTTGGAAACAGATCAATTAATTTTTTTATGTCCCTTTTATATCCCAAAGATTTCATAATTATAGTCGCCAGTTTGGCTGAAAAAGCTTTACACATGTTATACACAGTGTATCTACAGAAATAAACGGTTTTTCTTCAAAAGCTATTTTAAGTTGCTACAGTGGAAACAACATAAAAGGAGCTGGACAAGCAAATTTTGCCTTTTCATAGAAATCCAATAAACAGTAGAATTGTGTATTGTTTAGTCATTGACACAACCATTGTGTTTTATCAACAAGAGTAATTCCTTTCACAACATGTGAACAGCACCAATGCAGCAGTTCCGCGAAAGTTAAGGCAAATCAAAACAGGTTGTACTTTATTTCAGCATCATTTTACAGGGATTAGTTGTTTGAACGAATACTACTACTTTTTGAGTATTTTTCTTCCATAAACCTTGATAGGCTGGTAAAAAATTTCAAAATATGAAGGTGATATGCTGGCGAAACCTGTTTTTGAGAAGAAAACTTTTCATGGCAATGGGCGCACTTTTTGTTGCTATATTTGTGCTATGCCTTGTTGAGGAGGCTTGGAAATCTTACCATCAGGATTACCGTACGGCTACAGTGTTATTGTAACCTTTGTTGTGCACTGGCAGTATTTCAAAAGTTTGTATTGTGCAAACCTTCAGCATTTGTCTTGCTACCTGCACTTGCAGAGGCAACAACATATCCAAAATTACGAGTTTAGTTATATTTACGGTACTTAAAATACCAAGTTGAACTACAAAGTAGTGAGCAAACATGTAGTACAAGGCTCCGATTTAGTTGGAGGCAAAAGATAATTCGACATCAAGTTTTCTAGAAACAAATTGAAAATAAATGACGCAACTATTTTTGGCTGTCTGTCAGTCTGTCAGATCACCCCGTGCATAATCAACATGCCTGAAAAAATAGTCTCTGTTTCCAACTGCTTGAAGTTTTTTTATTTGACAATTGGAAAGGTTGCTGGTTATAACGTAAGAAATTTGTTAGGCTATCAGTGTGTAAAAAATCAAAAAGTAATTCTAGTTGTAGAATCTAAATGTGTCATTTTATGTAGAATACAGATTGATGCTTCAAGGTCGAGAGAGAATGATTCAGAAAATAGTTCAGTACAATGCCAACAATTCTGGAGTAAGCTGCCAATTAAACTGTATTAATACTTCGTTTTATTCAGTTATTTGAATTTGCAGGTAAAGAGATTGCCAAATGTAATCGGAATTGGTGTAAAAAAATGTGGCACAGATGGAGTAATTTCCTTTTTGAATCAACATCCGCTTGTAACGATACCCGAAGGAGCTGAAACGTTTTATTTTACCAGCTGGTTTAACAGACCTGTTGACGTATATGTGTAAGTTTAGAAAACGAAACTTGTGAAACAAATCTTGGATTTTTGTCTCAAAATGTAAACTACAGCTATCGCATGGACACATTAAAGAATTAACAAACCTGGCTTAAATTGTCTCAAATGTAAACTAAAACAAAACTTTACATGAACCAAAAAAGACAGTAAAACTTTGGAAAATAACCTAATTTAAGCCAGGTTTGTTAATTCATTAATGTGTTCATGCTACAGCACCCTGACCTCTATCAATGTGTTTAGAAACATGATGCCTCCCGCCAACAACATTCAAATAGTGATGGAAAAAACTCCGGTCTATTTTGACCACACTCCTTACGACTTGCCGAAACGGATGAAGAATGTTGTTCCTGACGTAAAATTAATTCTGGTCGTCTGCGATCCGGTTGCAAGGGCATTTTCCGATTATATCCATGAGGTCGGTTAAAACCAAAAGGCAATCCTCTGTATGTAAGGGTTTATAACACCGAAATATAATGAGGGGGTTAAACCGTCCATCACTTTGTTTAGGGGGGGCGAAGGAGAAGCAGAAAATGTAGTGTAGAGCCGGACCAAATTTTTTGAGGTGTAAAGTCCACTTGCGACAACGGTTCAATTACGCACACGTCTTGATTAAAGTATTGCGTCATTGTGAAAGTTTATAAGAAACACATTCTAAGTAAAGGCAATATGTAGCTCTAGTCCATGCATGAGGTAAAAGCAGAAAATGTTTTTTCGTTTGTAATTTCAATCAAGCTCAAACGGTCCGCTCAGAGTCAACCAAAGAGCCGTGTCTGGCCTGGAGCCGTACGATGCTCAAGGCTGCTGAGACAGATCATTAGATTAGGCCACTGAACAAAACATACAATCAAATTCTGTCCGTTCCTTGCTGGTGGTTAAGTCCGTTATGGTTGGCTTATTTCAATTAGCTCAAATTATTTTCAGCTGTGTCACATTGAAACTCAACTGGTCCAAGAACGTTTAGATTGAGAATAACTACTGTCAATTGCCAACCAAATGATGTTTGTATTTCTGCTTTAGCGAGTTCGCCATGAGGTTTACAAATCAAGAATGATGAGCAAGTACGACACTTTCGACAAATACTTGGACGTATATCTGCCGAAAATGAAAACGCTAACACGCGACTGGTATTTTGAAAATCCGACACTTATGGGCAACGCTCTTTCGCGCTTGTTTACTAAGGACATTGACGCCACAGTGTTAAGTTCGGGAATTTACTCTGTACATCTGCATCGCTGGTATCAAGTTTTTAACACGTCAAACTTGCGCATAGTGGACGGAAACCGGTTTATGAAAGACCCCGGGTCCATTATCGAGGAACTGCAAGACTTCATCGGAATACCTAAACTCCTGCTCCGCGAAGATTTTGTCAAACATCCCGAAACAGGCTACTACTGCTACAGGCGATTCAAGGTGGAACATTTATCAAACAAAACTCTCTCGTCGCGAGAAGAACTTGTTAAATCGCTTCAGTGTCTGGCTAAAAGCAAAGGAAGGACCCGGAACGGAAAACTTTCACCGAGCAACGAAGCGATCAGAAAACTGCGCGAGTTTTACGAACCCTTCAACAAAGAGTTCTTTAGTATAATAGGGACCGAATATAAATGGAAGTAGAGTTTACAAACCACTAATGGGCTTGAGTTTAAAAGCGAAAATTTTGTTTTATTATGCATTTGAATGTGTTTTTGCCAAGACCTTCGATAGGTTGTTTACAGTTAATGTTTCCGTATAGTCATCGCTTGAGATGCGTACATAAAAGATTTTGAGATACTTTCTACTCTTGAATGTTCAGTGCAAGAACTTATTACAGTGCGAACTGATTTTTAATGTATATTTTTTAAAACCACGCATACACATAAACTCAGGAAAAATGGAGTACAAGAACACGCGCCTAGAACAATGTTTTGTATCATAATAATATAATTTTTCTAACTTAATTTCGGTAAAACTGTACAGTTGCTAAATGAGTAATTAAAAAAGTGCTAATATTTAGGTAATATTTATTCAGCCCGCAGATGATACTCTACTGACTAAAAACCACTACGTACATCCTAAAATCTCAACAACACAATTTTAACAAACAATGAACTTCAGGCAAAAATCTACATTTAATCACAGTGAAAACACACGATTTTGCTCGATTGGGCAAAGGAGCCCACTTAAACCTGTAACAAAATCGCCACACCACCCATGGTCCACCTAGCCGGTTTCTCCTTGGTCTTGAGATTGAAGGTCCACACGAAAGTTGGGCCTCGCATTTTGGTCTTGTACACGGNTAAAACCACGCATACACATAAACTCAGGAAAAATGGAGTACAAGAACACGCGCCTAGAACAATGTTTTGTATCATAATAATAGAATTTTTCTAACTTAATTTCGGTAAAACTGTACAGTTGCTAAATGAGTAATTAAAAAAGTGCTAATATTTAGGTAATATTTATTCAGCCCGCAGATGATACTCTACTGACTAAAAACCACTACGTACATCCTAAAATCTCAACAACACAATTTTAACAAACAATGAACTTCAGGCAAAAATCTACATTTAATCACAGTGAAAACACACGATTTTGCTCGATTGGGCAAAGGAGCCCACTTAAACCTGTAACAAAATCGCCACACCACCCATGGTCCACCTAGCCGGTTTCTCCTTGGTCTTGAGATTGAAGGTCCACACGAAAGTTGGGCCTCGCATTTTGGTCTTGTACACGGGACAAGCGTAAATGTTGCGGGTCTCCTGTTTATCGACGGTAATAGCCTGCACAAAGCGATGTAAACAGTTCATATCTTGATACGCAGACAACCAACCAGTTAAGTAATATTCACAAAATTCATACTTTGATGAAGATAACAGGGACGGTGGGAGTTAAATCCTTGAGGATTCCTTCCGCAATAAGAGATGTCTGTGTGTCCCAACGTGCTCCTGTAAGCAATACAAAGCTTGTGCAATACGTCGTAAAGTATTTTGTTCCAGACTCCATTGGCTACGAATGTGTTAATCTGTTTTTTTGCATACTGGCTGTGAGCTGCCATCCTTTGGGCCAATGTTTTACCTTCCATGTAGAGACTGTGGATGTATGCGCCCTCGCGCGGAGAACTGCTAAAATCTTCCTTGTTCTTTTTGGTGACGTCACACTGCAGGCACATCTTGTCCAGTGGCCACTCGTT
>QXVZ01032451.1:0-18845 GCA_008931825.1 Phallusia fumigata
GCGTCGGTGACATTCCTAAACTAAATAATAGTCAGTTTGTACAGCCGGTTATAAAAGAGCCTTACCTTCAAGATTGTTCCGTGGCATGTTACAGTTCGGGATTTTATTGGTTTAACTGCCGACTACTTTGCAATACACCCTTTTGTTATCCACAAATATTTGTGTTGACATGACAAATTTGTTACTCAATAGACAAATCAAAGTTTTGGGTCCAATAGGGTTGCATGGTATTTTTTAAAGCCTATTTTTATGTGAAAAAACATGTACTGAAAGTATGTTGCCGTAAATGTGGTATTCGCTTGTTAGGCTGAAGAACCACAGCGGCTTTGTAGAAAGCAAACACTCGAACTCGCTCGTGTCATCTAGTGGATAGTTTTTTTCGAACTTTTTGCCGTTAAGCAGCGCGTTACATTAAAATTTGGATCTATAAGTGTGTGTGCGAGTTTGGTGCCACAAATAGACGGTTGCGCTGTAGCAAGTATTTCATAAAAATCGTTTGGCGAAATTATATCGTTTTTTTTTGCTTTTGATTTTGAATTCAATTTATTATTAGGAATCACAAAGACGAGCAATTACGTGATTATGCGATGCAAAGGCGATTATAAATTGGCTCGTGTACATGACACCTCCATGGGGACGCAATTACGACGTTAAAGGTGATGACGTTGTTTTGCTAAATGACTGAGCAATTGACAGGGCCACGTTATACGTTAAGATCGCCAAGTGCCCACGTCCGCGACCACGACACAATGTTTACGTTGTCGATAATAGCAATAACTTAAGATAAATCGTGACAGTTGTGTCCACGCTTTTCACCTTAAACCCAAGTATGATTGGTTTGTTTGGGGGCAATTTGTACCGGTTTGGAGAAAAGAGACACTAATTTATTTTTTTACCTATGACCTATGAAGAGAAAAATATCTTTTTACGGTTTTATGACGTTTGTTTTTATACGTTTCAATAATACGGATAAGACATTTTGCTTGCAGACTTCAGTGTATACATGAGTTACATATTGCTTTATTGCCCGGTAGGCGTTTCTAACAATTCATGACTCTAGGAAACGCCCGTAATTTCGGCTACTTTAGAACGACGGTTCTTATGGTCGTGAAATATAAAGATAAAGATTCTAATATCACTGGGGGCATATCTCAGACTACCAAAGTCACCATTACCTCCACTTTAGGAATACGTTTACCAAACAACATCCACGTTGACTGTCTAAAATGTATGTTTTGTTTATTTGTCAAGGGCTATGTTGAGAATACAAGCCGGCGGCATCGTATTTCTCCAGGCAGTTACGAACGTGAACCTTGTACTTTGGTATGTCGTAAAGCTGCACAATGCTCCAAAACCTTCATTGTCCTTTCAATGAAAATGCACGTACGTACACTTTTCAAACGTTTTTTTCAATTTAAAGTAATTCTAAAAAGTAAGTGTTTTACATTTTACCATTGGCCAGCTTTGCTTACACGTAAATGCTTGGTTGGTAATTTATTTTGGTTGTTTTAGTTTTCGTCTAACTTCAAAAAAACGACAGAATAAAGCAACTGGTGGGCTCAACACATCTTAAAAATGATTAGTTATTGGCGGCTTTAACAACATATTTACTTACCAGCACCATGCTTTCGCCACAGCAAGTACCCAATCACGAAAATGATCACGACCAGTTCAACTGATAGAATGCAGACCGCCGCTAAAATTCCAGGCGACATTGGCAGCACCATTATAAGGCAGATATTTTGTTTTCTTGTTTTGAAAAACACTTGAAAGCCGATAAAACGAATCTTCTTTCAGATTCAGTTACAGCAGCATATTTCAGCAACTTGAGTTAATGTTTCTAATAAAACTTAACTTTTCAAGGCTGCAACAAGAAAAAAAGTAACACGTTGGTTTTAGTTCCTTATTGTTATAGTTCCATCCTTAGTTGCAGACGATCATTCACACACTACGAACACTGCTAAAATTAAACAGTTCCTTAGCATATAATTACAATCCACAATCCACGCCAACCGAAGTAACAATTTTTTACTTGGCAAATAACCCTGAGTCCATTTCTGTGCTTCAAGTAAGATAGGAGTGTAAGAGCGCACGGATGTAAGTAACACTTTCATGGTGCACGGGTAATAATCATTCGCCGTTGCCGTGGGCAAACTTTTCGTTTTCGTGGCAAGCACGCTGTATTATATAAAGGTCTTGTGCTGAAAACCGATCATGTGCACTTCTGCTCACGTTTACACCAGGACTGCCTGACGGTAATGTAATCTCTCAGAGGGTATTAACCCGTATACATACATATCTGTTCCACTAATTGACATCACGTTAGACAAAGAACTGGCAGAGTTACGAATTACTTAGCAACATACACCATCTTATACCGTCCTGAGATCATAATCTTATCTGTCTGTCTGCTTCCTTACAAAACTCACGTGCACCTAAATTGCCTTTCGATTGAACATTTTGGAAATTGACTTTTAAAAGACTAAAACATGTTGAAAGAAATTGTGTGGTATCGTTTTTAACACTAATCACAGACAACCCACCAATTCCTTCAAAGGTGTTTGTTGATGGACTAGAAATAGTTTTCCAACTGCCTTCTAGTGTTCACCGCACCAACTCTTTTACACGTATTTTAGGCTTTCGTTTAGGCAAATGACTGTTACACCTCATACTTTTTTGTTTCACACCTTTTCGTAACACCACATAAAAAGTTGCTTCCTAACACCATAATCACCACTGGTAAACCAACACTGTTATGAAAAGATTATGGTTCACTAGGCAGGCATAGGCCCTTAGGCCGATGACAAGACCTGCGAACCGGCTCGGTAACTTCGGCTGATTTGATGAGCTGTTCGCGACCGCAAAAACTAACAAACGGCTGTGATTATAATTGCTAGCGGTTTTGAAAACCTTCTTTGCTGCTGCTTTGCGCTGTGGCTTGTCGTCGCTGCTACTCACATCCCGTTTTTCTCAACTATTCTAACACAATCCCAAACCTTAAAAATCTCAACACACCGCTTTGAAGGTCATATATCGCTGCCGTTTTTAACCTTGCTGTTGGCGATTGTATGGCATATTTTCGCCCTCAAAACACTAGAATTGCTACATCAGAAAAACATCTCCAAATAGTGGAATCTGCAAGCTGGTATGTAACAAGTTTTTCAATTAACCAAAGGGGCATAAAGTGCCGGCACCGAAGAACAGTAAACTTAAGGAGTTTCCTGGGTCGCGGAACCTCGTGCATTATCTTTTCCCCATCGGCACACGTCAATTTACGATGGGAACTCCCGACTGTCGCTACCGCTTGTCGCAAACCAATAACGACAGAGAAATTACTGGCTTTCGATTGTCGTGCCCAGCAAGGTTTCTACCGCCGGGGATGGATTAATCGCTTTATTGAGACAAATCAACGCATCCACGCAACCGTTGTATGGTATAACTGATGAATTCGTTGCTTGAACCAATAGAAGCGGTGTAATGAAATAGTCGAGTGATTCGAAAAGGACAAAAACAACCAATTCTTAAGCATATGATTACAAAACCACAATAAATAAGCTCTGTAGATGTATCCAGACCTTTAAAGCCAAGATTCATATCGATATGGCTCATATGATCCTAAAAAATAAAGAAAAACAAAAAAAGAAAATTTTGTCGGACGTACCACCAAAAGTTATGGTATAAACTACCGCTGGTATTTATTCCTGCATTTTGGTGTGGCTTTGTAACCTAGAAGTGTTGGTTGTAGATTCACAGTTTATAACTTCACATTTTAAGTGGAATTATGCCCCGATACGCCAACCAACAATGATTATTTATTTGTTCTTTGTCGGAATAAGACTACAGAGAACCCTACCATGGTGTTTTAACTAATACACTTTCATTCTTGTTAATGGTATCATTTAATGTGTCCTAAATTTCACAATTCAATATGTAAAGAAAGATTTTTAAACATACTCGACTTATAGATGAGTATTTTATTTGTTTGTCACGGCAAAGTAAGAAAGGACAAGTTTGAAATACAATTTAAAAGGAAATAAAGCTTAATCAAAAGCTTTTTCAAAGAGTGTTGCAGTTAAGCTATGAGGACAAAACACGCCGAAACGCCGATGTAAATATCCGTGACCGTTGGNGTAAGAAAGGACAAGTTTGAAATACAATTTTAAAGAAAATAAAGCTTAATTAAAGCTTTTTCAAACAGTGTTGCAGTTAAGCCATGAGGACAAAACACGCCGAAACGCCGATGTAAATATCCGTGACCGTTGGGTCTAAACAACTACAAGACGAAGTTTACGGCTTTTGTGCAAGTTTTTTTTGTGTCGTCACCTAAACTTTAAACTTGTGCGAAAACTTGTGGACACACCATCTCCGCAAACAAAATATTGTTATAGTCGAGGTTTGTTTGTTTCATTATTAGCTTCAGAGCATGGAACAACGTCTGAATGTATTAGGTTGGTAACGAATACGACGTCAACCTATACCAGGCTCCATAGATTGTTTTGATTTTTTGGGAGTTGGTAATTTTTATGTTTCACAAGTTTCTCGCTTGAAGGTTGAACAAATGTATGGCAGAAATACCTAAGGCACATACTTCCTACATACAATACCTTTCATAGGCTGCTAAATTTAGGGGCATCTGGTCGCTCATTTAGCTTATTAGCAATGGTGCTCGTAAAAATTAAGTTACGGTGGTTTTGTACCTTTACAACAGCAAAAGCCGAATCGTTTTAGATCCTTTCCCCCATATCGTCTAACACTAATGTCTTGCAAGCAGGGTGTTTAATTTGCCTCTGAATGGAAACGCGCACCTGTGCTAGCAAAGGACCTCGTTTCCCTTACTGGCTTAATTCCGATAATTACTAAACAATAGCATGTCGCGTGCCAAAGTTACGACTCAGCTCAACGTAAAAAAACAGTACGCAATGAACAACAAAAACATACGACAGAGCCAGACTTGCTCATACCAGAACTAGCTGTTGCGGCAGAATGTCTTCGTCAACTGACAGCGGTTCGGATCGAGCTTCAAGTCGAAGGCGAAAAGGCTGGCGGCCATTTGAGAAACAATCGTCAACAGAACCAAAAGTCCGTCAAGTAGCATTGAAAGAGTACACAAAGTTTGTAACCGACGACGACCCGGTTTATGAATATGATACGTAAGTAAACGTTCTGTGTCTTTGTAACTTTTGATGTAGCTAAACTGCGTGCCACAGAATAGCGGTTTAGTAAGAAACGACCAAGTGTTATTTGCAAAGCACTTTCTCGTCACGAATGTAACTGTTAACGGTTTAGCATCAATAATTGTTGACTAGAATTTGTGATAAATCAACCCGCAGGCTGTAAGACAACATTTATTCACATTTTTGGCACAAATACTTGCAAAAGCTATACAAATATGACTTAAAAATTATCATGCNCTTTGCCTTTCATAGGCTGCTAAATTTAGGGGCATCTGGTCGCTCATTTAGCTTATTAGCAATGGTGCTCGTAAAAATTAAGTTACGGTGGTTTTGTACCTTTACAACAGCAAAAGCCGAATCGTTTTAGATCCTTTCCCCCATATCGTCTAACACTAATGTCTTGCAAGCAGGGTGTTTAATTTGCCTCTGAATGGAAACGCGCACCTGTGCTAGCAAAGGACCTCGTTTCCCTTACTGGCTTAATTCCGATAATTACTAAACAATAGCATGTCGCGTGCCAAAGTTACGACTCAGCTCAACGTAAAAAAACAGTACGCAATGAACAACAAAAACATACGACAGAGCCAGACTTGCTCATACCAGAACTAGCTGTTGCGGCAGAATGTCTTCGTCAAGTGACAGCGGTTCGGATCGAGCTTCAAGTCAAAGGCGAAAAGGCTGGCGGCCATTTGAGAAAAAATCGTCAACAGAACCAAAAGCCCGTCAAGTAGCATTGAAAGAGTACACAAAGTTTGTAACCGACGACGACCCGGTTTATGAATATGATACGTAAGTAAACGTTCTGTGTAAGTTTTGATGTAGCTTAAAATGCGTGCCACAGAATAGCTGTTTAGTAAGAAACGACCAAGTGTTATTTGCAAAGAACTTTCTCGTCACGAATGTAACTGTTAACGGTTTAGCATCAACAATAGTTGACTAGAATTTGTGATAAATCAACCCGCAGGTTGAAATCAGCACTGACAACATTTATTCACATTTTTGGCACAAATACTTGCAAAAACTATACAAATATGACTTAAAAATTATCATGCAAAATTTTAATTGAGCAATTTCAAAATCTTTCTATAAACTCGCTCTTGTAGTGGCGGAAGCCCGTCAAACAAGACTCCCGACACATACGCCCAATCGATCAATGTTTCGTTCTCGGTCCCAAAACCGAAGGTCGAGTTTCCGCCACAGGGTGACGCAATGAACGGCGATGACGTTGGCTATAGTCAGGTTTCCGACTTTGCGCGGGGCACAAAACGCAGACAAAGTCAGTGGGACGAATACTTGAACACATCCAACCTGCAGGCTTCAATCCAATCAGGGGTGTTTAAAGTCACTTTGCATCAGGTGTGTTGACGTTTGTGAGATTTTATAAAACTGTCGAAAACGATTGTTTGTTTGTGTATCATACTATTCTCGTGACGTTCACGGCCCAAACAATACGTATTTTTGAGATAACTATTGTGTTTAGCTTGCACGTGATGGTGAAGCAGAAACGCTTAACTCGATGTTGGAAGCTGTTCCGGAGCAGCAAAGAAGACGGATTCTCAATACATCTACAGATGAGGAGGGGATTACGGCTCTTCATCTGGCAGCGAGACACAACCATTTCGTCGTCTGCAAGCTCCTTATTTCCTACGGATCAAGTAACACTAACATAAGCATCTTTAGTTAAAGATTAAATCGTTGTTTTTTATCAAAATTTTGTGGGAGTTTTGCCTTAACCAGAAAAGTGTTTTTTTGCGTTAAGAGTCTGGCGGCCGTGCACAGATGTTGGTAATTCCTTAAAGTAAGGTGTGTTGCTGTTTTTAGATGTAGACGCAAAGACGGAGAGCCGCGCCACGCCAATGCATTACGCCGCAAGATACAAGCCGAAACGACAGATCAACGGTTATGAAGAAATTGCTAACGAACCAGCTTATGTAAACGACTCACAGGTAAGCGCCGCATTCTACAATCAGATCAGAAAAAATGTTGGTGGTTTTCACTTTATTCCAACAGTTGTGGCGTCAAAACAACATCCCAATTTTTTTGACGAAATATTGAAGTAGTTCATCGCATATCGCGTTTGTCCAGTTTGCTTTACAGGCTACATGACCTGCATTTATGTGATTTAAATGTTTTAGTTTTAGGTTTTTCTTCGGGCCTATTGATTTTAAAAGTGATAAAATGCTATCTAAAAAAATTGATTCAACAAAATTATTTTTGCAGGCCGTCATCGCATTGTTGTCCGACAGTGGAGCTCATGTAAACTTCCAGGATATTGAGGGACAAACACCTTTACACACAGCAAGCATCAAAGGCAATGATGACGCCGTGATACAGTTACTTAAGTGCCGCGGTATCTCTATCGAGGTAAGCTCAATGTTCGTTAAACATATTGTAAAAATGACTGTAGCCTTACCTAATTAAAATCCATATTGTTCAATGAAACAAACAAGGGTTCGCGAAATTTTTCGCCAAAGCTTGCGGACAAACTAAAAATTTGATTTAAAATCCTTGTATGTTGTTGACAGTGCATCGATCTTCAAGGCATGACTGCCCTGCATATGGCAGCCACTCATGGTCATGAGAAAATTGTAAGATATCTCATTGAAGCTGGAGCAAATCTTCACAGCAGTGATAATGATTTGATGACTCCTCTTCACTTTTCTTGCTCGGAAGGCAGCATTCCAATCGTCAAAATGATCTTGGAGGAGGAAGAGAGGCAAGGAACGATGGAAAGAGTCAAGTAAGACGTAGTAAATTAAGGCTTATTGAAGAGAGGTTGGTAAAAGTAAAATTGATGAAACAATATGGAAGCGTGTTCTCTTTAGGTAAAAAGTTTCGGAAACATTTTATCCAACAAAAAAGTGGTAAACCATGACGTGATTTTATTTTAACTGGCAACTTTGTAAAAAAAATACTTTGACTTTCTAATTAGAAAGACCTGAACGAACTAATTTCATACGTTCGGTTAGAAATCAATTACAGTAAGGGGGTAAAGGCCAATTTGAAAAAGACATTCCGCAAGACTTATTGTAAAATTTTAATGAATAAAAGTCAATTTATATAATTTTCAAAATATCCCCTGTGCCAATATTAGAACAGAAATTCTCCAACGCAGGAAAATGATGACACAAGTGGATGCTGGGGGAAACACTTGTCTTCATGTAAGTGTGAGTAAAGGTCACCTAGATATGGTAAAGTATCTGCTCAACTGGAGTGTTCCTACTGAAATCGTCCGGTTTGTAAACATGGCGCGATCCCACAACGACACAGCACTTCACATCGCCGCCTCACAAGGTAACGTATATGTTTCGGACAACTGTAGCCTATATTACATCAGTACGTTTAATATTTTAAAGAAGTGTAAACAAGAAAAACAAAAAAAGTTAAAAATGCAAAATCCAGAACTGTGACAAATTTCGTTTCAAAGAAAATATTTTCTTGCGAGAACTTTTAGTTGTATTGTCACCTGAAATACACTTCATAAACGCCAATCGAAATCATCCTTACAAATTTTTGTTTCAATTTAGGTCATCTGGATATTGCACAGAAGTTGATTGACAGCGGCGCGAATGTGAACAGACGAAACGACAGCTTGCAAACTCCATTGCTGCTCGCCGCCCAACACAACAACTTTATAATCGTGGAACTGCTACTGAAAAAGTAATCCCAAAATATAATAAACACAATAAAATATTAAAAATCATTTTCAAAAAACTTAGATTTTTGCGAATAGTTATTTTTTCATTTAAAAACTTTTCCACACAACTCGACAGAAACGCAGAGTTGGAAATCCGCGACAAAGACAATCTTACACCGTTGTTGGTTGTAACCAAATATGGCCATCTGGAGACGATTTCTTGGTTGATTGAAAACGGAGCCGATATTACGGCGACCGACAAGAATGACAAAAACTGCTTGCTTTTGGCGGTTGAGGAAAAAAGAACATACGCGGTTTCGGTAAATCTTTAGGGTTTTCTGCAGTGTTTGGGCAACTGTTAACACACTAATAAGATTTTTTACAGAACGTGTAGAAATGGAATAACATTTTGTTTCAGGAATTGTTAAGTTACGATTCAGTTCGAAAGTTGCTGACGGAAACGGACAAAAACGCCAACTCTGTTCTTCACATCGCAGCAAGAAAGGGTTACATTCCCATTATCAGGGTATTTACAGTTGCTTTCTTGTGTTGCAACATAAATGACGTTTTCTGGCAATCGTTTTGATCGAACTTTTACCCAACCGCCTTCATATTTTGCAGATCTTACTAGAGAACGGAGCAAAGATCGACCCGAAGAACGAAGACGAAGCGACACCAGTTCACATATCGGCCATGTACGGACAACACGTCGCACTCAAAGAGCTTCTCGACCACGACAAGACAATGCTTAACAGCTTGGATGAGAACGCAAATACTGCACTGCACCTTGCCGCTATTGACGGTAAAACGACGCTCTGTGGTAACAATGCTAACTTCGTCAAGTCTGAACAATAAATAGAAACTCCAAACAGATACCAAATCCTTAAACTAAACACATAAAAGCTTGGATTCACGTAATTTTGCTGTGCTGATTTTTTATGAAGACAAGCTTTTCGTCGAAAGACATTGATAGTATAAAAGCGTGCAAAAAATCAAATTTTTCGCCAGGTCACACAAAAAGCATTCAAGTCTTGTTGGAGCATGGGGCAAATGTGGGACTAAGAAACACAAAGCAGTGGACAGCACTGGACTGCGCATGCGCAAAAGGATGGGAATCGGCAGTAGTTGAACTTCTGCAAGCTCAGTCACCGATTAATCCTCCGCGGGGTTCACGGGTAACTTAGTAACTTTATGCTTGACTTTATACTGTCGTGTGTGTGCGAACAAAAGTTGTGTTTTTTATACGTTTTGTTGATTGAAAGTTGCAATATACGACAAAGGGAACTAAACACACCGTTGGGGTTAAGGGTTTAGAATTTTTTGTAATGCGTACCAACGACTTCGAAGCAGCATTGTAGCAAATAGATTACGGCATACAGGGTAAAAGCATGTACAAGCAACTATTTTGAAGAAACGAAAGCTTTTGAAAAATTCAACAGATTTTTCTCCTTTTTTAGCGTGCACATTTCGTCATGTCATAACAAGTCATAACATATGACAACATTTGCACAGACTACACCGCTACACGAAGCTTGCATTAACGGCCACGTACAAGTAGTAAAGATTTTGTTGGACTGGAAAGCTGACGTTGCAGCAAAGATCGCTGACGGACGAAACCCTTTGGACTGTGCGATTGACAGTGACAACAGGGAGTGTGTGCAGAGCATTTTATCCCACACTACCTGGAATGTGGCACTGCGAAACTCTTATGTGGATCCTATGACCGGTAAAACGTGTTCATAAACTGTACTGTGACTTGCACTAACCATATTAAATAAACCTAATTTGGGGATTAGCTCTTTTCATGCGATAACAGTTTGGCAAAACAGTTTAATACGAAAATGCGCAAATATGTAACATGAGGGACTTTAACATTCATGCCGAAAAAAGAAAGACGATGATTTCAGAAAAACGTAAAATATGATAAAACATCCCGAATTTTACCGACCTTGATTTCTATAATAAAGCCTTTAATCTACGCAGAAAGATAATTATCAGATATTAGTGTGGTCCACTTTACCTCATTTTCAAAAGCAATTTTTTAGTTAACAAACTGATTTCGTACTAAAACAGTAGTACGCTGTACGTCACAGATCACGTGACAACGCCGACTCGTAAATTGATCATCAAAATGCCGGACATGGCGGAGGTGGCGTTTAGCAGATGCATCACAAACAACAAGAAACCACCAGACGATCCCAAACTAGAGGCAAGTAGAATTTTGTCAATAAACGCAACGATCACCACAACGAGTTTTAGAAGTACAGCACTTATGCTACTTCGTGTATTAAAAAAAACAGCTTTGTTAGCACCATAACTAAGTGACGAACATTATATAACTGTAAAACACAATTCAAGCAAAAGATACTCAAGGCTAAAGTCCATAAACACAGATTGTTGAAAATGGTAGTTATAATATCATGGTGCGAAAACTTGCAGGTTACTCTCGACTACGAGTTTTTGGATGACATGTACACGATACTGGAGTGGGGACATCAGAATATTCTCATGGACGAAAAGATTCCAGAAATCAGCACAAAAAAGACTCGGCTGTGGACCAATGCTGGTTATGAGGCCTTTAATGATCATGGTCACCTTACCAAGAACGCGGTTACCTATGTCGAGGATTCTGGTGTTCTGCGACATAATCATCCGCTTAGCATCATGGTGCGACTTATTTTACAACGTAACTTATGTGGTTCAATTTTACTTGTTACTTATTAATTTAAAACTGTCAATAACTTTATCACTCTTTTCTGTTACAACTTGTTTTTTTTTATGTTTTGTTGCTATATGTTGATGTTGGAACTAATATGTGATATAACTCGCTAAGTAACACCTTTTTTCTTATTCCGTACACATGTATTTTCTATGCAATTAACATAAGGACCTAAACCAAAATTTTGGTCAGTTTTCGAGCAAGTTTGGGCAATGGAACATGATACAACATCAATTTCAGGTAAACCGCAAACGGGAGGGCTTGCTTCAACATCCAGTGGTCACTGCTCTTCTTCAGTACAAGTGGAAGAAGTATGGAGGTTTGGTTTACTACAGCTCCCTCATCTTCCTCCTCTTCTTTGTGGCTCTTCTCAACTTCTACCTGCTGCTGATCCCACCTCCGTACGCCGTCGACTTTCTTAAATCTCTCGCCAACCGACGCTTCTATACGGATTTCCATTCGGAACATATAGTCAACTACACGGGTACAGTCACACATTTGTTGTGATGTTTTTAATTAACTTTGTGTTTAGTAAATTGACACTTTTCGGAGGTGAGGCACAAAGACGTGTTTATGGCTCGAAAAAAGCAGTATAGTTAAGATCAGAACGTGCTGCAAATCAGGACTCTAATGACAAACTGACAAAATATCGAGTAGTTTATAAAGTAGTTAAAGCCTAATGTTTTTGTAAAAATTTATTGCAAAACTTCTACTAAAACGCAGCGCAATAACCCTACTTGCCATTATGGTAGTGTGGAATATTGACCTTTTATTTTACAGCCCCAGAAACTTGCTACAGTTTGATACAATCCGGAGCAGAATACCGAGGATTTTACAACACATCGGAAAGTGGGCAGCCATGTTTGCCGTGGGATTCAACAAGCACCAACTCCCAGCTCTTTCCTGACGCCGGACTGGATTCGAATTACTGCCGCAACCCCGGAACGCAGAGGAACAAGCCCTGGTGCTATACTAACTACAGGTAACGTTGGTTGTTAAAAGTAGTTAAGAGCATAAATAATAATACATTTCCCGTCACGATACAAAAATTATTTGCTAGGTGAGTATTTTTAAGACTTTTTCACCAAATTTTGATGTTGTTTGGTTTAAACGTATTTACGCTTACGCAGTGACACCGACGCAGCCGGGAGAGTAAGAGAAGAATGCAACGTTACCGCGTGCAAAAGTAAGTTTAATGTTGCTTGTTAGGAATTTTTTACTGCTCACCAAACAGTGCGCAAACTTTCAACGTTCGCATAAAAAACAGTTTCAAAATTTTAAAACAAATTTTTTGCTTGCAGTTTATGTTCACGGAACCAACGTCCCACTTGGCACAACTTGCCAGTTTCCGTTCCTGTTTCAAGGCGCTGAGTTCACCAAATGTCTTGTACACACCGAAGGCTGGTTGTGGTGCGCTTACACTTACGATTTCGACAACGACAACGAGAAATGGGGAGAGTGTTCTGAACGTGAGTTTTGATTTTTCGGCTATGTAAATAACAATATAATCGCCTGTCATAATAAACAAATTTGCGTTAAAATTTGGCTTCAAATGGCACGAAATTAATTTTCTTTAATTTTTCAATTTACGTCGCTGATTCGGTTTCCAATTTTTCCAGGCTTTTTCACTAGCCCACCAAGATTTTTTGTTGCTTTTTACGGTTTTGTTGGTTGCCAAAATCGTTTAATTCCTATTTTGCATTTTTAGGGCCGTTATGCAACACAATCACAAACCTAAATTATTCAAAAACGTAAGTTAAATTTTTTTGCAGAGGACTCTCTTTGCAACGTTGAGAAAGAACAGAAGAAACCATGCGGAGCTCCCGGCACCGACCAGCTTAACTGCGAGGCACGCGACTGCTGCTTCGTCACCCATGATGTGGGGAAGCCAACCGAATGGAGCGAATGTTTTCAGAAACTTGACCCATGCACCGACCGCAGCACCTACTGTCCAGTTTTCAAGCAGAGTGGTCTTTGCATCTTGAATCCTGCACAGATGGAAACTAGGTGTGCAAGAACTTGTGGGTTTTGCAATGGTAAGTGTTTGAACAGAACCCGATGATGACCTGTAACATTGTGGTCCAGCGTTATTCTGTCGGGGTCCTTTAGAAATTGTTTATTTCAAGGGCCAGTGTTTAATGAGGGACTTTTTAAGGCCAGGTATTTTTTGAGCGACATAAAACCTAATTACTAAGCTAGCTAACGAAAAATTGTGCCGTGTAATGCAAAACGAAAAGCGATTTACAACCTTTGGTGAACACAAACAAAAAGTTTAAGCGTGACCTTTAGCAAACATGCCAACAGCCTAATTTGTAATTAAGCAGGAGTTATAAGGTTGTAAAAAATCATTGGCCAAAAGTAAAGGTCAATCCTCATAATGCACGTCAGGTTAATAACCAGGCTTCTATAGTACAAACCTAAATAATGCTGTTTAATATACTCGTGTCAGTGTCCGAAGAACGAGAGGAGGACTCAGAATCCAAGCGCTTTCTCTACCTGATGTCAATCTATCCTGAAAACACATTTGATCCTCGTTGGAAGCCCGGTTGTTACTATGTGAGGGAGGGTGCCCAGCAGAAGTGGAGTGATCAGTGCATGCACAAGAAAACCTGGGAGGATCCGATTCGCATCACATTGATCGCAATGTGTGCGTTAAACTTGGCCCTTTTGGTGAGAATTAGACTTTTGGCGAAGCTGTATAGCGCTTTTCATGCGATATAATGCAATCCGTGAGTGTTTACTAGGGTTCGTCTCAATAATAAACATTACAGTGTTTTTATTCCTAAAAGAACAAATATGGTTAAACAAGTTAAGAAAGAAAACAAGCTTTCAATGCAACAACATATCGTGCTTGGACCTATTGGCTGTTAACCCTGCCTGGTGGTTGAATAAAAACAAACTGTGAATTTTCTGTGATAACATTACATTTTGTTTACATCCAGCTTCTTCAAATCTGGAACTACCAATGGGAAGCGTTTCAGCCAGTCTTTTTTCTCGAGACTCTCCTCTTTGCACTATGTCTTCTACTTGCCATCGACTTCAAACAGTTTGATCTCTCTTACACACGCGAGATGGAATCTGAAAGATCTTACTACGAGCCACTTATCGAGGCATTTCAAGGCGAAACCGGTCTGCGTCAGGTAAACATTAAAAAAGTATTGTGATAAACGGGAAATTTTTACAAAAGTTTTGGTTGCGCAAGCACTGTTCTGTAATTAAACATGATTTAATTTCGGATCGAATTGACCAGAATGGTTACGGCTACATTATGACGTGAAAACTTAAGCAATTGTCGGCTTACAGGCGACTTGCCCTAACGCCTTGATTGAGTTACGATGCACGGTGAATTACAGAATACAATATGATTATGAAAACAAAAGTTTTATGCTATTATTGAGATCAATTAAAACTGTTTGGGGTTGGGATTATGACGGGTAATTTCATCATTTTATTTTTAAGTTTAGAATGACTTTGCAATTTTTACTTCAAAGGTCCACTGAAATGGCCAGGCTGAGAATATTTAAACAGGCTAAATTAATTAGAGAATGATTCGACCAATGTCACGTGTTTCTTTTTCGACGACGCATTAACCTTACTGTGAAGTATTGCAACATTTGTTTTTGTACATAGCTCATGCTTTGAAACCGCGCATTTAAATCTATCCAATCACAAACCGGTATCTATTTGACGAAAAAGCCCGTATAATTTCTCCAAAACTAAACAAAGTTATATTATTTGCAACGACAAATCAACTTTCGTAATGTTGGGCGTACGCCTACTCGCAATAAATCTGCTTCCGAGCACCCTAGCAGAACCATTACAGTTTTATTACATCATAACATTTTTATTACTATTTACGATTCTAGGAAGTTGGTGACCTTGTACACTTTTTCTTTTTTTAGAACTGGCAGTGGCAGTGCGGAGTCATGGCTCTCTTTCTCTCTTGGATGGATCTCCTTCTCTACATCCGGAAGATTCCATATCTCGGTATCTACGTGGTGATGTTCAACGACGTCTTCAAGACGTTTGTCAAGTTCTCTCTCGTCTTCCTACTCTTTATTCTCTCGTTCGCCTTTACTTACCACACATTATTGCAAAATCAGGTCAGGAAAATTTGTTTAAAAACGTCTGTAAGTCACGGAATTCACATGCAGTTTCTTGTTGCACTACACCACTGTATTCAACGCATTACGGCCAAAACACGAACCATTATTTACTTTGACTCGCAAGTCAATTTAATTTTTGGAGGCCACCAAACTTGTCTTTTTTTTTGGAGGCCACCTAACTTGTCTCTGTTTGTTAATGTAGGCACAGTTTGAACAGCCGTTTAGTGCAATCCTAAAAACCACGGTGATGATGGTTGGTGAAATCGATTTCGGTGGGATTTTCTTCAACAGTGTGAAGCAATACAACCACTTTGTGAACTACGAGATTGTTACTTACATCATCTTCAGCTCCTTTATCATTGTGATGATGNTCTACTCAATTGGAACTCCATTCTGTGTGCACAATTTTCAACACAACAGTGAAAATTGTATTCAAGGGCACAATGGAACGACACGACCACTGCAAAAATAGCGCCTCGAATTGCACCTTAGTAATTTCGAGCAGGAAAACTTTCCTTTGGCGAAAGGGGGCATAAAACCTACTGCGCTTTTTCATCATGAAACACTGAAAGACAAGGACAGGAACAGTTTTACCATGGGCTTTAGATTTAGCACAAAGAAAACAATGGAGCAGTTTAATATACATATACATACAAGTCTTGACCTTAGACTGGAATAATTGAAGAATCAGATTGCAAACAAGCCGTTGGTAGCTTTAGTGCTTTGGTATCACCTCTTCCGCTTGGAACCTAATTGACTGAAAGGATTGCTTTCCTCCTGAAAACAATATGCCGTTTACGTACGAAAACACACCGGTGGTATTGTATTGTATTACACACATAAAACGTAAAAGTTAATTTTCACCTAAACTTTATTAAGGTTAAAAACTAACGAATTAAAAAACGGGTCTCATTGAACAAAACAGAAAACGCCATCTTTACCAATACTATTTCTGCATGTTTTTAATCATACTGTTAAACACTGTAGTACGTCATCCACAATGATGAAATTAATGCAACTCCAAAGCCAACATCCATTGGAATACTTACATCTGACGATGAAACGTAATTTACTCCTTTTCCCCTGGCCCGCTTGTTTGACACACTTGTTCTGGCTTTGCTAGGTGCAGCGTTGCGCGACGCTTCGCTTCTTCCGTTACTCGTGTCGTCATCCAACATTATGACGTCATCTTCAACGATTTGTTGTGTCCTTTGCGAATTTTGGGTCTGTGACTGCCGTTGGAATGCTGTAAAATGCGTACCTGACATTCAATCGTTTCACATTGCATTCTTCTTGTTGTTCCGTCGAAGCAAAGAAAAAGTTGCAACGCAGGAATCGATTCCTGTGTTCTGAGTTGGTCAAATGGTTGGAAACAAATATGTTGCTTAATGGGGTCAAAAAAAATTTAGGTTTGAAGTGGAGTTTATATGTGAGGCTTAATAAAACTAACCAGGACTACGAGATGTGTCACAGATAATTTGTTTGTCGACATAAGTCCTAAATGATTTGAGTTTTTCTATTTTTTTTGTGTTTTGTTTTTTATTTTAGACTGAGTTTTCACATTGAAAAAACTTGACAAATGCCGATTTTTATGACTACGCATGCATTATAACGGCCATTTTAGTCTGAATCCGCCAGGGTGAACAACCCCAGTACCTTTGGATTAAATATATCAAAAACGCAAGTAACAATTTTCGCACCCGACCAGATGTTCCCCTGCCCAAGATAGCTGTTTGAAGCTGACGAAATGCGTGACGTTGAAGTAGTGACGGGAGCCTTCTTTCCTCTTGTTCCACCCCGGGAGCCACGCCCACCACGAGAGCCACGCCCCCTTCCTCGGCCACTGCAACAACGTGAAGTTGGGGAAGTGGTGACAGTTTTGCGATATACTTGAAGGTAATTTACAGACATATTTCATAATAAGCAGCGTTTTTGGAGCTTTAGTCAGCTGAAAACCTTCCGCTAAATGTGGCCTTTTGTTGATGTTTCAGCTTTAAAGTTCGACCGAAACACAATTGTTAAAATAGTTTGTCTACAAGCACAATTTTTTCCCTTGTAAACTAATTAAGCGTACTTCCAAAAGATATGCGCCTACCGTTTGGCTGTTGAAGTAATTGAGGGGCCTGTCGGGTCGTTTTCATCAACACTAATTTGATCCTCATCTGACGATATCGTTGGCTCTTCTTCGCCGCGTTGCCTCCGNGCCTACCGTTTGGCTGTTGAAGTAATTGAGGGGCCTGTCGGGTCGTTTTCATCACCACTAATTTGATCCTCATCTGACGATATCGTTGGCTCTTCTTCGCCGCGTTGCCTCCGTTCCCTTCGTGAAAAGTGAAACAAAGTAAAAAAACGCATAAACAGACGATGTACGTCGTATGTTCCGACCAGAAAATTCCTGGTGGTTGCAATGAAACGTCAACAGGAAAGTGGGAATTATAAAAATAGTGATTTTCAGTGCTTTTTTAAGTGTCAACAAATTTGATCGTTTTCATCAGGCCTTGTTTTCTTATAAATACTGATGACAACCTTTTGGGTACAAAAGTCTCCCAAAGCGTGATATCAAACTGTTGAATGACCAGAACTAATGCGCTTTGTTAACCAGAAAGGTGTGTTTTGATTTCTGCCACTGATTGTATCAGAAACGCGCAGTACCGCATATATGCTACGTTTGTTTCCTCATTTTATAACACNCGCTTTGTTAACCAGAAAGGTGTGTTTTGATTTCTGCCACTGATTGTATCAGAAACGCGCAGTACCGCATATATGCTACGTTTGTTTCCTCATTTTATAACACTTACTCTCGTGCTCGTTCCAGGATTGCTCTCAGTTCCTCCGCGTCTTCCGATTGATGCAACCGGGATTTCTCCTGTGTGATTCGCTCCTTCTCATCATGATATCTGCTTATCTCCAATGTGATGTCGTTCTTACTCAGACTGGGTTGACTCTATTGGTAAAATGCTTTGAAGTGATACAATTTTTGCCACACAATTAGCTGACAATAAAAGCTCTAGGTATAAAATTGTTTGGAATTTCATAAAGCAGATTGCTCATGTTATGCAGAGGGTAGATTTTGCACGCGAAGCAGAAAAGCCGCCCTATGTAAAGTTCTTGTTTTCACCTTAAACCTAACAAGTAAATTAGTTTAGAGTTTAAGGTATGCCCTGCAAGAACAAAGTCATAACTTGCATACTTCTTCGATGTGCTGCTTA
>QXVZ01032452.1:0-14593 GCA_008931825.1 Phallusia fumigata
GTTTTCCCTTCGGTTTTGAAGTTTCCGCGGAAGCGTCATGCTTCGCTGAGTGTTCCGGATCAGTGACTTTGCGCGTTCTGCGAGAAATTTGTTTTTCTTGGTAAATAAATTGTAGCGATAAGATTGCACTAAATACAATCACCCAGCCGGAAATAACTGTTCATCTTTCGATTAAACACCATGTTAATCTAGCGTAAAAACGTTTCGAGAATAATTTACCCAAGTTTTTAATTTAAACGAAAAGGAAAAACTGCTTTAAGGATTTCCAAACAGGGGCGCTTGCAGTTACGAATTCCGAGCGTCTTTTTATGCCAGTGCTGGTCAAAATCTAATTAGTGCGATGTTTGTTTTAAACGCAGATGTCCAGTAAAAACATGTGGCATATTTATCATGATATATGATCCATTTTTGCACATTTACGAACAAACAAATTTAGGAACAAAAGACAGGGACTTGAAGAGTAATTCAATTGAAAATATAACAGCCAGCGAACATGTATGTAGTGAATACACTGTATTGCAGACTGATGTACTGATGTTGACAACAGCGATTGTCGAAACGTTTGCAGGGGAATGTATTCACTACATACAAGCTCTTTGGCAGTTAGGTTTGTGATTGAAACACATAAATTCCCAAATAAACCTCAAAATCGAAGCAGACTTACCTAATGCCAGCGAACGGATTCATCAGGCTCGAGCTGAAACGCTTCATGAGTGGTCGGTTCTTATCACGTGACTGCTCGGTAGGCGTTATCTCAGCCAAGGTCGTTCTCCTCGCACTTCGCAAACGAATCTGGCTGATGATTCCCACGAAAAGTTCCTCTACGTTTTGATTCAGCGTCGCCGAGGTTTCGATGAATTTCACGTTGTAGCCTTTGGCCAGTTTCACACCCTCTGCGAAAATCAATGCATTGCGGCAAAGTTATTTTAGGCGGGTTTAAAATTGATTGGATGCAAATGAGAGAAATTCGAGAGAAGCACGTAGCAGAAAAGAAAAAGGCGCGTGACGTATTGCACGGTTCGGTGAAGCTTAATCAAGCAGCAATATTTTGATCGGGGAACTCCCAGTTGTTGCCACAAAGTCTAATCTGCTGTACTCTTAAAAAACTAAGATTTTAGGCTTTTTGTTTCAACAACAAGAATAGGACATGCTGTATCCTTGCCAGAATAAGTTCAAATCCTAGATCGTTGCGCTTTACGTCAAATGATTGTAATCTTAAAAACGATTAATTCGGAGTTTTTTCTACACATTATCACTTCATGCACCTTGAGCAATTTTTCTCAATTTTTTGCTTGCCCAAATGACATCAAAACCTTTGGTCATTCTGTTTTATTACACCTTCCAATCCAAAAAGTTACTTACCACTGGTTGAAACTTGTCTCTTCCTCACAAGATCGCACTTATTTCCGACAAGTATAACTGGTTTTTCTTCAACGATGGGTGCGCCGTCGGTGAACAACATGGCGAGGATCTCTTTAGCGGTTGTGTAAGTGCCCTTGTCTGCAAAAAAGAAAGTCCCTCATTTGCCCAGTTGCTTAGAAAACTAAATGGTTGACTGTGCAATCGAAGATCTCGAGTTAAGCAGTCCGCTCTTACGCCCCAAATTATACTTTTGGCAACTGCAAACCAACAATACGCAACTGATACTCGGTAAACGAGCCCACTTGGCTGGTCCCACTTACGTTTCCCCAGTCGAGTTTCTTACAATGCGCCAAAACTTCCCCGTCGCATAACGCTTTGTAATGACGGTGTAGCTGCAGCGCGTTCAACCTTAATCTACTAATAATTGCGCCCTAAACTTTTTTCGCCTTATAACGTTTTTTTTCGTTGCGCAGCTATTTCCGGCTTGGTGATTGTTTTAGTGCGATTGGGTCGCTATGTTTTCTTTCACCAACGTAATAAACTCATTTCAACTTACCAGTAACAGCGTACGCCACAATACACGCTTCTCCGTTTCCGACAAAGTTCCGTAGATTTGCCGCTCCCTCATCGTCACCACTCTCCACGAGGTGTTTCTATGACAACAACCACGCCTTAATCAGTTTTCCCGCCTGTTCTATATCACGTGGCCAATCGATGTTCTTACCTCGGTGTTGACGTCAAGAATTCGAAGTCGGCATTCTTTTCCTTTCACCTCGACCGATCGCTCGTACACGTGGTCTGTTACGTCACATAGAAAATGTCATTTTTACGTCTCAACCAACGCGATGATAGTTATTTATGTCGAGACTGAGTCCTCTGACACTTTTGGTAGAGATTACAACTACAATGCATGCTGGGGCTCTTCGTAGCACTGAGGCATCGAAACCATATACCTGCCCCCTCCCCACTCTCTCATAAGCCCTAGTGTTAACAACTTATTTTAAACAACGTCACAAAATACTCACGGTTCATCGCGCGTTTATTGACAACATTCTGTATGTGTTCGTCGCAGGAAGGATCTTCATAATCGCATTCATTGTGACCCGACAATCCGCTATGAAAGAAACTCTTGCACAAAGCCGACTTGCCCACGCTCAACTCGCCCAGTATGACGACAGAATGCGTTTGTGATGTCATAATTGAAGATTGGGGAAACACCTGCCCGACATTCAAATATTACGTAAGTATTGTTATTGTTTTACGTCATAGGTCAGTTACTGACGTCAGAATGGGTTGATTGACGTTTGATGAAGACTTCGTCGCCTCCCTGGGTTTCACAGTTGGATAAATCGCGCAGAACTTTTCTTTCCTGGTCGTTCTTCGCGCACGAAACAATGGTTCTACCTTTAAACTGTGAAAAAAGAAAAAAACTTTTGATACAAAACCAAAATATATTTTATAAAACTTGTGCATCTTGACTGAAAATTGTAAAGGACACAGTTATAGAAATCAACCAAAGGTTTTAACCCAGTTTGCCTGCAGCATTATTCTCACAACATAGCGTACATTTTATTTTTAGTACACATGTTACAGAGATTAGTTCTTTTTCTCGTATAGCCTCCAAAATTTAAAACCATTCGAGCACCGAATTTCAACCCAGCGCTCCTAATTGACTGAAACAATATTCTGTGAGCCGCCAACATCGTCCTGCTGATACCATAACCTTGCGTTTAACTTTTATGACAGGCTAGCGGTGGTTCGCCACTTAAAACCGTCATGTATAAATATCCGACACTGCGCAGACCGACTTACCCGGTGAAAATCAACTGAATGCACGTCTGGTGTTGATCCACATCGCAAAGTCGCCATAGTCGGGCTGTGCACCATTGTTTTGTAACAAAAACGCTTTCGCAGCTGCGGCAGTTATTATAAACCTTAATGGTCTCCTGCAACAAAATGCACGTGACAAAACGATCAATAAGATTTTTTCCCACACGTGTTGGCGAATGGTTGGTGGTGTTTTTTATCGATCTGAACTGAAAGCTTGGTGCTTGCATAAATTGCCCTAGGAAATGACGTTTCTGCTGACGTGTTTGACAAAAAAAATCAGGAAATAGATGTTTGTTTGGGGCACTGGACACGGATGTGTTTATAACTCGCATCGAAAATGTGCTGGGCCAAATAGTTCTTAAAGGCGACATGCTTTGTTCATCAAATGTTTCGGCAATAACTCATGCCATTATCACGTTTGATTAATGAAGTATAAAAGAACTATTTTAAGAACTTTTTGGGCCAGTATATTTTTTAACAACTACAATGCAAAAGAAAGGGAATTTTAGCTTTATAAGGGGTCCATGGAATAAAAAAGGTTAATAGGCACTGGGCTAAACCAAAGTTTCTCAACGTTATTTCTTACGTTGCCCAGAAAACGTTTAAAAATAATCTAGTAGCCTACTGTTCCACCAATATGACAAACTTTCCTCATTTTGAGCTTGTGGCACAAACACACATTGTTTCAACACATAGCATAACGGTTTATTCCAAAATGTACTTTAGTGGGAAACTTGGTGTTGAAATCAATCAACCAGTTTTTTTATTCTCGGTAATGATAATTGGGATATCTAACATTTTCACGTAGCAACGTGGCCCATTTGCAAACTGCGCTATGCCCACCGCTTAACAAACTCCGGAATAGCTCAACCAGACTCGCTTCCCAACAAGACTTGAGGTCTAGTTATCCGTGAAATTGAAATCCTAACGATAACGACAAATTAGGAATTGTTGTTAGCGTATTTAACATTTCCCTTGGGGGGGTGCACGTCCCATTACATCAACGCGGCTTGGGAAACTTATCGAACGCGACGTTGATTGGCGCGCACGCGGCGACGGCGTTGTCGTCACGTAAATTTTAATGGTCGATCATTAAAGGAAAACTGACGTAAGGCTTAAAGGGAAACGTCAGGGATTATAACAACAAATTTGTTTTTAAGTACAGTTATGTTCAAATATTTTTTGCAAATGGAGTAAATTTTCAAAAGCCTGAAAAACAAGCTTCTTAATCTGGTGAAATAAACGTTTTCATAAAATTTTGTAAAAACCGAAGCAAAATTCACTTTAACAATGAAAAGGTACGTGCAATAATAATCCGCAAAACGAAAATCTGCTGGTGCTGCAAAGAAGCCGTTATTACTCACCAGCACAATTAACAAAAATGCAATTGATTTAATTTTTCGAATTAGCAGAATTTTACCTCCTATTTAGCCATGTTGGCTGATTCGTTTTCACCCATTAACCCCTTCGACCAATACAACGTGCTTAATGGTTAACATTGCACTTTTCTTCACTTTTTTGTTTTTCAGCTAAGTTACAAAACAACCATCGCTGGAAAAGTCATCATGTTTAAAAGCTAATTCGCCAAAAAAGAACGCCACTGTTTTGACTAATAGTGATTCTCAACCACTTTTTTATTCCATTGACCCCTTTCACTGATATTCGGATCTAATTACCCCCAACGGAAATTTAGTTTGCAAATATTTATGTCAGTATGTTAAGCTCTAACGATTGATAAACCATTTAAATAAATTTTTGTCGCTACAAAATTACTAAGTTAGTATTAGATTTGTGACAACATTTTAATCAATCAATGAAAATAATTCATTTGATGCGCCGAAATTTTACGCAAATACCCATCTCAGTAGTTATGGTTAAAAACACAACACATTAGTTGGCCCCCCAACATCAACGCTCGAATTCTTTGCCACAACTTCTCAACCAGTTCTACAAGATTCTCCCGAACCTGACACTGTTATTCAATCCCACACCAACTTATATAATCATATCCAAGTCCCTCAACACATACGGGGTTAATCCTTTTAGGCCGCGATTTATAAAGTCCCTTTCTCCTCACTCAGCGCCTCTGTTTATTATTTGTTGTCGGTTCATTCCAAGTCTGGTTCCCGATGCCAGGCAGCAGGCTCTGACATGGCGACCTTAAAATATCATCCTCGCGCCCGCAGCGTCCCAGGGCGTCTCTGAGACGAAACCATGAGATCAGGGACAAAAACGTGGAGATGAAAATGTGGTTTGGAACACAATACACAAGGACTTGAAATGTTGCTTGATTAAAATGCATTCACTCTATACAAGCTCTCTGGCAGTTTTTTTTGTTAAGTTAGGGTTTGATTTCACAAAACCTTAAAAAAGCGCACGCACAAAATAGACGCTAAATTTAAAATTTATTGTCGAAAATACGAAGAATAAATTACAACCTATTAATTTTGGTGAGGACGAAAATAATGCGGACAAATTTAACAACATAAAATCATATAGTCGGTGTTGCGTTATAAAAAAAAGATTTTTTTCCATTAAAAAACATCGTTTTAGTTTTCCCCAATAAAAATACTACTTGCAAAAAAATGCCCAAACCGCAAATAATGTTTTTATAAAATCATTTCCTATTTTCTGAACCGAGCTTGTGGACAAAGCGACAAAATTTTGTTTAATTACAAATGTCGAAACTCAAAGCGGCTTAAAATTTCTTTGTCAAATAATAGTAGCAATGCCATGGGTCGACATTAATTTCACTAAAACACCATTGCTATGCCGCAAAAAATAGCATTGTAACCTTACTCGAGTCAAGGTTGGCATTTCCTAAAGGTTGCATTGCAAAACTACAGTGCGAATGTCGATCGCATCAAACCAAAAACGGTCTTGTGCCATTACACATGCATTAGTCCGAGCAACATCTGCCAATCGCTAATCACGTTCTATTTGTACCACTTCGACACAACACTTCGACGTCTCCGGAGAGAGTACGCAGGGGAAAGTGATTTTCTCCACACCGCGCCGAACAGACATTGCAGATTAGAGCGTCTTCCGCAAGGATGCTGTAATGTCTACAGCTATGCAGTGAAAAGCCCTCTTGGCGCCGCAATAGCTTCAGATGCTTGGCAACACCCGGGATTGCTTAAGGAAGTGGTTAGTAACCTTGTTAATGCATTCCCTCAATACTCATTTTGCAACTTTCCATTCCTCCCCTACTAGACAAGAAGTGATATAAAGTAATATTAAAAGGTTTGGAACCACTGGTCTGGCAAAAAAGAAATAGTAAACTTATCATGAATAACTTAACCATAAAGTTGAAATTCCTCCGCTTTAGTAAAAACATTCCTAGTTTGGGGACGAGTAGCGGTCATGCACTACAAATGCAATGTAAGTATCCGTAAAAAGCAACTGACCTTCAAATAGTATGTTTCGTAATGTTCCCCATACGGTTAGTTCAACTTTGATCTACCAATTACGCTTATTGCCTGTTAGCGCCTCATAACGTCTCAACGTTGTGCAGTTATTTCCGGCTTGGTGATTGCTTTAGTGCTACTGTGTCGCTATGATTTCTTTCATCTAGCGAAATAAACTTAACAACCAATAGGTTTTGTACAAACTAGTGGTTTTTGTCCCGGGGATTATGGGTCTTTTCTAGGGCTGTGAAACCTTTGAACAGCGGTCGTTTTTTTATTTTGGGAAAAATTTTCAGTTTGAAAAGATATTATAAATGCAACATGTCTTATGCACCGTGTTTGAATCGAAATTTGTGCAATGCATTATTGGGTTAGATTGAAATGACATTACAGGTCAAGAAACGAGAAAGAATGGTGCAAACAATGTTTTTGGGTTCTGTTCACGTAAAATATTTATGAAGCTCTTAAGAATTAAAAAAAAGTTTATTTATCTTTGTCTTTCGGTTAATGCAATTTACGATTTTAAAAATAACAAATCAACGGTAATTTATACAGTGCATTGTTTATTGCGGTGACCAGAAACAACCAAAATACAGAAATTGCTTTGTACAACAACAAAATATCACAGATATCAAAACAAAACATTTTTGATACTAGACTCAAAAAACAAGGATTTGCAAATAATTAGCCTACAGAAAAATGTAAAAAAAAATTGGACAATATCAGTCAACCAATACAGTTATCAGTCAGACTTCTAGTTTGGTGCGGTGGAAAAAGGGAAAAAATTGATAGCATAGAAAAGTAAGAGAAGCAAGAATTGTAGCACATTAATTAAAGAAGTGAAAAGATAAGGTGAAAGAAAACATTTTAGTATATTGTTGTTTTGAAAGCTGTTGATTGCAGAAAAACAAAAACAGTGATTGAAAGTATCAGTGAGTTGTATTTTGCGAAGACAACCTTTTAGTATCGTTTTTCCGAATGCTGTCATGTGTATCACCTATTTATTTCAACAATTTCTAATGACTGAGAAGCAGAAGGCTGGAAATGAAACTAAAAACGAAATTGAGTAAAATAACGAATTAAACTAAGATCAGGAGTGATAAAAAAAACATGATAAATGATAATGATCGAAAGGGAGAAATGGAGATAATGATGGATTTAAGAAAGAAGAAAAAAGTATGGTGGGTCGAAAAACATTTCACGAAAGAAGATGCAAAGTTCTTTGAAGAGAATTAATATGTGGAGGTTAAAGAGAAAAAAATATGTAGCAAGAAAACAAATTGATAGAAGAGAATTAGAAAAAGCAGAAAAGGAGCAAAGTACTTGAAAGAGAATATGTGGAGAGTGGAGAAAAAGATTTATCAAGAAAAGAAAAAATAGAAAAGAATTAAAAAGAAAACCAAAGCGATGTTATTTGAAGGAAATATGCAAGAGAGTATAGAGAAAAAGATTTATCAAGGACAGAAATCGATAGAAAAGAAAAAAAGAAGCCAGGTACTTTTGAGAGTATGTGGTTATTTGAACAAAACCATATCAGGACTAAACGGAAATATTAGGAGAGATTTAGAAAGGAAAAAAGAAGCCAGGTACTTCAAAGAAATTATGTGCACAAAAAGGAAAAAGTTTTATAGAGAGGAAAGAAAAGAGAATTGGGAAGAAAAAAAGAAACTTTATTTGGAAAGTGGAGAAAATTATTTATTAGGAAATAAGGGAAATATTAGAAGAAAGTTAAAAAACAAAGAGATACAGAGAATGAAGAGAATGTGTAAAGGATAGGAAAAGGATTTGTCAGGAAAGGGAAATATTAAAAGAGAATTTACAGAGGAAGAAAAGAAGCAAAGTATTTAGGGCAAAAAAACTAGTTATCAAGACGAAACGAAATGAGGAAAGAAAAGAAATTTAGGGAGAACATATGGGAAGTAGGGAAAATATATTTATCAGAAAAAGGAAATAACAGAAGAGAACTAAGACAAGTAAAAAGGAAGAAAGGGAATTTTTTAGCAGAATATGTGGAGAGTATAGAAAAGTTTCAAGAAGAAGTGAAAGAGAATTAAGGAGAGTTAAAAAATGAAATTGTGAAGAGTAGAGTAAAGTTATTAAGGAGAATATGGGGAATACTTAAAACTAATTAGAAAGAGTAAAAGAGAAGAAGTCAGGTATCCAAAAGAGAACTTGTGGAGATTAAGGAAAAGTCATTTTATCAATAGCAAGAAGATTATTAAAATAAAATTAAGACAGAAAAAATAGAGAATATGTGGAGAGTAAAGAAAAATTTATGGGAAAAAATTAAAGAATAATAAGAGAATAGAAGAAAGGGAAGTATTAGAGAATAATTACCAGAATATTTTTAGGAAGAGAAAAGATGTGTTAGGAAGAAGAAGAAAAGGATTCTAGGAAAAATTTAAGAGAGAAAATTAAGGTGCGTTGAAGAGAATATGGAGAGAGTGAAGTGAAATGTGATTGTTGAGGAGAATAAGAAGAAAGTTAGACAAAATAAAAGAAAATAAGCTGAGGGCCAGGAAGATAATAGAGAAGAGAGAGGGAGAAAGAGAATGGACGAAGTAGAGAAAAATTTAGAGGAAAGCAAAGACAATTGATGAATTATAAAAAGGAAGAAAACAGTGATAGAAAGTTTAGACAGAAATGAACAGACACTTTAAATTCAAAGGGAGTCTTAGAGAGTTGAGTATGACTATTTGAATAATTTGAAGGCAAAAAGTGTGTAAAAGGAACTAAAAAGAGAGAGTTATAGGTTTCACGGCCTAATCCGTGAAGAGAAAGCAAGTAGGCCACTTAAAACGTAAGGATATAGATGAAAGGTAAAACCGATGGATAGAGTTAGTTAAGCACATGAAAAGTCAAAACTATGCTGCATACACGAATCGAATTTGCAATAAATGAAAACGCACCAATTCCTAATTTTTTAAGAAACATATTTTACTTAAATAAGTCTTAAAAATCCGATTTGCAAAATGGTCTAAAAAAGATTCCAATGAACGCCTCTATGTGTTGGAAAACGATTAAAAAGCATATTAATAAATGTAAACCTAAAAACGAAAGTTGAAAGAGAAGTTAGGTGAGAAGCACAGCTTGGTGTTGAGCAAGAAGGAAAAAAACAGAAAGGAAGTTTCAGAAGCAAGATGCAGAAAAAAGTTATAAAAGCAGCTTGTCCGGAAGAGGAAAGAAAGATAAAGATAGTTTAGGAAGAATTAGGAAAACCTGACGATCGGAAAGTGAAAAAAATAAGACAATAGATCAAACTGTTGTGTTGCGGGATGTGGCAATATGGAAAACAGATTTTCATAAAGGAGAACGTAGTTAGGGAAAAAAGTGTTTGCTGATCATGTGAGAGAAAAGGTAAATGTTTTGTAGGATTTAGTGGGAAAAACAACATGCAAGCTGGCCAGTTTAAAGGTTTTAAATTGATTTCATTTCCGGCTATCAATTGGGTTACGTAAAAGGGGAAATACAGGGCAAGGAGAAAAGTATGGGAGGAAAGCTAAGAATAGGATAGAAAGGAAAAAAGAAGAAAAGGTGAGTAGAAACATAAAGCGAGGAAGGTAGAGAATGAGAAAAGGGTCTCATGAAAAGAATATGAGAAATGGTAAAGTTAAAGTAAAATGAGAGTTGGATAAACGCTTAACCAAACACATAAAAGCTTTTATGAATTGAGAATGTTAGATAAACCGCCGAGCTAGAGCGTTAATTGGTCAAGAAAAAATGAGAAAGGTGAAAAAAAGATCAAAGCAGAAAGAGTGGAGATACCAATACTTAAAACTGTCAATTAACAGATGTTAAGACATTTGTGAAAAAAACAGGAAAGAAGGAAAAACAGATATAAAAGATATTGTGGTTAACTTGTCTTTTGCAAAAACCGATAAAGAAAAGAGTGAAATGATAGGGAGAAAGGGTGGAGAAAAAAGGCGAGTTTAACTTATTATACTCAGTTGTGTGAATCATAACATAAGGCATTGGAGTAGACACAAAAATTAGATCGCTTCTGCCAATCACCTTAAAAACATATAGCGGTGCTTCTCACCAATGGTATTGCTTACTCTTATGCAGCGGTTGCATTTCCACGTTGGAAACAATCTAAGCAATGTGTTCCTATAAAAGTCTTTACATTAATCCAAGAAAGTTTCTTGTGGTGTTAAAAAGCTTCCGGTAGTCTCAGTCCTGCTCTCTTCTTTGCCATTCTCATTTCGCGCTGGGAATTCTTGCTCATGTGCGACTCCATGCGGCATTGGTGGATCAGGCCGAGAAGTTCTTTAAACAGGGAGTGATCCTCGCCAAAGGTTTTCTGCATAAACATAACCGACGCATAAAACAACACGAATGCTGTTGCAGGACAACTTTTGATGGAACGTACGGAGCTTAACACGCGCTCAGAAGGTCGTGAAAAATGATTACACATCAATTTGACAAGTTACGTACCGAAATAATTGACGCCGCTCTTCCGAGGGTTTGGTGTGCTATTTCGTTTTTCTGCAGCTGCCATTGTAGAATTCCCACCTACAGAAAGCGACAGGATGAACGTATGTTAAGTCAATCGTACTTGTAACGTGTATTATGAAAAGGATAAAACTGTCTACCTTAATTAAAAACGTAAACGCTAGTAAGCTTGTATATAGTGAACATATTTTATTGCAAACATTTCAATAATCGTTGTTGTCATCATCAGTGCTTGCTGGTGCACTTTTCATAAGCTCTCCAGCAGTTATGTTTTTAATTAGGATACTCTTTCCGTGTCTTGTGTTCCCAAACTGACTATATTTTTATTACCAAGTTCTTACCCTCATGAGGTACATTCCCAATGTCGGGTGAACTTTGGGAAGTAACTTCTCATACGCAGCGGCCACTCTTTCTGCGTACTGAAGAGCCGAATCTTGGCGTCTAAGAAACGACTGAACTTCCACCGCTAGATCTAAAATCAACATACAGTTACATTCACACTTACAAACCAATTTTATGAGGGCTTTGTCATAGAAAGAAATTTAGAAAAACCATTTATGCAAAAATGTAACATGTCTAACAAAAAGAATGTAAGATTTAGACATCAGCCACTTGAGAAGGCATATAGAAAGCAAGAAACATGTTTGTTAATTTTCTTACTTAGAATGGATAATTTCAGAACGTTTGTGTCAGCGATGACGCAATCTTGTTGTGCAAGTGTTCCTAACACTTGGTTGCTCATTCTTTCCCAGTTTTGTCTCTGTCGAAGCAAAACACAAATTTGCGCTAGAGAAATAAAAATTATATAAAACAGGCTTGTTGGTCTTCTTCGTAACGTAATCTAGTTATGATTTCCGCAATCATCAGCGACTTTGAATCAAAACCTTCTATCATTACCCTTTTTTGAAAAAAACTGGCCCAAATAGTTCTAAAAAGCGACATGCTTTGTTCATCCTTATTGTATCACTGATGTTGGCAAGAGTTGTTGCCAAAACGTTTGATGAATAAAGCATGTCGCTTTTAAAAACTATTTGGGCCAGTATAGTTTGTAATAAGAGTTATGAACGGATCTGTGTGTAGTGTTACTTTCATTAAAATTTATCGTCAAGTTATCTGATCAACTTAAAGTTTATTGCTTCATACCTCTTTGGTTTTGTTGATTCTTTTCAGCATGTCTTTGGAAAATTGGTTGATATATTTCACACTTTCCTCCTTCATATTTTCACTTGCAGTTGCGTGTTTCAAGTCCTCACTTTCACCACCTTGAAAATCATTTTGAAAATCATCAGATTAAAGTTACTGAAAGTTGTACGTCTTGAGATCGTTACCTAATCAATCTGTTTTACGTTGCATTTAGTTGTTTAGAAAAAAACACGTTACCACAAAGAAGTGTAGTTTTGTTGAATTTATGTTTTATAGCAAAATGCGTGTGGGCCCCATTTGTTTGCTGTGACAGGTAGAAAAAAACGCCGCACCATTTTCCATGTTTAACACTTGTTTTAGCGACTTTTTGACATATTTAACCACAGATTTACATGACTTGCTAACGCATGTAGGCACCCTTCTAACTGAATGTTGTGATCAAACGGTATTGACAGATGTTTGTAATGTTTCCTATCTAACAGTAACAATTACTATGCAGCGATCCATCGTCATGGGAAGCTTTTAAAGTGCAATAAACCCAAAAGTTTGAATCAAAGGGTAGTGGAACAATATTTTTGCATTAATACTCAACCCATGTTGGCTAGTTTCAACCTTTATCTTAAAAGATTAGCTCAAAAAGCAAAAATGACTTGCTCACCATTAAAACACAAGTTGCACTCGCAGTCAAAGTAATACTGTGATGAAAGTTTTTCCCGCCGGTTTTCTCTAGTCTCCATGCAGTCTACATAGCTGATACATAACTCCTCGTCCTTCTCAATCGGTCGCAAAGCTCTAAGCTGAAAACACATCATCAAGTTGCAAATTCAGCAATGAAAAATTTAAGCAATTAACAAACAGTGCAAAATCCTGGTAATGACTCTCAGCTGCAAACACGCCACCGGTTTCCAAATTATCCTCATAAATATCGTTAGCAGAGTTAGCCAAAAAAAGATCAACGGTCAAACCGGGTTTCCGATATTTTTTTGCTCGAATGATCTCAAAATTTCTCACCTCCAAGTTGACACCGTTGTTAGTAGCGACGCAATTTGGATCGCAGTCATGGTTGAGTAGCGACATCATGGGGTAAATCCCTACACCGATACTCTGTAGTCCTTTGTGATCGTTGAGTCTGCAAACAAAGAAAATAAGAACGGATCATTAAGAAGATGCAAGCCAGTACTTGTGTGTAAAACATTTTCTGCGTTCCGACAAACGCTGTTTCCATCATCAGGAATCGTTTTCGAAACGAAAAAGGGATTTAGGTTGAACTTTCGACGCACCAGGGTGTTTTATAAAAACGCTACTAGTAAAAGTTGGACTTGGTATTAAAACAGTTTAGCTACAAGGTTGAATTATTGTGCGAAAACTTTTCCAATTTCTTACCCAACGGCGTTGCAATCAATAATCGCAAACAAATGCAACATGACGTCATCGCTTTCCGGCATTGCGTCATAGGTGAAGTAATCACCGAAGCTGTAAACCTTCTCATCCAAGTCTCCTCGTTCTTCCTTCGTTCTCTTGCTCAAGTGATCCACCAGATCCTGAATGGTGCAAAACGAATGTTGAAACAAACTTATAAGCAAGTTTAACAGCACGCCTGCACACAATTGAAAACAGCACAAGGGCCACAACAGAAAGAATATTTTCCGCAGGCCACATGCTACCATAGTTTCAAAGTCAATGCACTTAGTCAATGTTACAGTCGAAGTGTCGGAAAATTTTGGTAATTTTTACGGCAGGACATTACGCAGTTCCTCATTCGTATAATTTATGCTTGCATGCGTTTTTTGGTGCAATGTAAAAAAATTTTAAAACATCTTGTGGGCAACATTAAAAGTTTTTCGTATGTTTTGCAGGCCTGTACTACTTTATACAATGAACCATGGAACAACGCCGAATTCCTCAGATTTAAAGCTTACAAGTAATAATCAAATTCTTGCCTCGATTTTGACTTCCTCTTCTTCGCGCTTCTGTTCCCGTTTCCACAGTATCCTAGCAACCATCCTGGTCTGATCGACTGGTTGCCCGGGAAACACCCGCTTGATGGCAGCACACTCGGGTCGGTGGTCTGTCCAGGCTTTCTTCTGACATTCCTTGCTGCAGTATCTGGCAAATTTGCAGCCTCCGCATTTCAGCAGCTGTTTGACAGTGGGCCTGTCGGGCTGGGAATACAATACGAGTTTGGTAATATTTTGACTTGTAAGCAAAGTTCCGCCTAATTTTGGCTTGTATGTGGACAAATACACATTAGGGCCAATTATACAAAAAAACATATATGGGTACCCCTATTGACAAAGGTTAATAACCACAGGCTTAGAGGAAACATTGCTTGTAAGTACTGACAACTACTTTTTCTTTCAAGGACAAATCGTTGTTTAAAGTTTTATATCCCGATCTAG
>QXVZ01032453.1:0-15638 GCA_008931825.1 Phallusia fumigata
GGTTACAGAATGTTGTTTGTAAACAGATGATAAGTGACAGATGAAGGTCGGTGAGATTGAGGAATATTTAATGAAAAAAATACTAACCAAGCGCATTAGTAAAGGTAAACCCAATACAGATTCTAAACCTAGATTAAACCGCTTGACAGGACAAAAACGCCGGACTCATTTTCTGCAATCAGCGCCGATTTAAGGAACGCGCCGGTGTGACGTCACAGAGCCAGAAGCGCCTTCGGTTGCAACTGGATTCTGCAGTAAATGGTTTTCTAGCTTCTAAAGTTGCTTTTGAGATTTGTAGTTTTCAAGAGGAATTATTGTTCATGAAGATTGCACTTAATTCAAATTCATTCTAATTACCCCTAATTTCAATATGCAACGCGTCTACAACTACGAGATTAAAAAAGGTTCAAATATAAAGTTGAAACAAAACGTAAACTCTGGATGAAAATACTTTTAAGATCACAGTACTTTCCAGCTGATTCGTACAGTTAGAAAAGATTAGAATAATACTTACTTTGTCACAGCTTCCACATTCGCATGCCATCAACTCTAGCAACCAAAAGACTTTTGCAAGGAACGTCTTTAACACGCGCCACACTCAAAGTGCTAATTGACCACGGTGTTATAAAACTTACTCAAGCGTGTCGAATAGTAAAATGGCGCAGGAAAAAAATGGTTTCGTAAATCTGGAGTAGGAAAAAATCAATACTGCAACAAAAAAATTCTGTGGATTTGTATTGTTTTGAATAATTTTGGACTTTTTTAACATTACAACATTGAAAAGTTTGGTTTATAGCTTCTCCATTTACCTGATCGGTTTGACTAATACTTGCGAAAACTCAGCTAGTGGCAGAAAAAAGGTAGTGTTAAATTTCAAAAGACAACCAGTTTGCTCTGCGAAGCAGCTGAATCAGTTCAAACTAAAATCAAAATCAAAAAATAGAATCTAGTGCAACCCGAATCACGTTCTTATCAAATCACATCTCACTCCGCGTTTCACAGCGCCACGGCTAACGATGCACGGGTACATTATATTTGAACACACGTTTGCACCAGTTTGAATAAAATGTGAACCATCACTAACACTCGGACACGTTACGGATATAATAAGTTTGAACAGAACTGTGAATATTATGCTTGCGCATATTTATTACTGGGATGTGTCCTAAAGATTTCATACATGCCAACGACTAAGGCAATAACATGCGTGCGCATATTTAATACTGGGATGTGTCTTAAAGCTTTGATACAGGCCAGCGATTAAGGCACACGCATATATGAATCACTGTATGCATTTAAACTGCGTTATCCGGGGCTGGTCCTCTCTGTTAAACTGAGCTACGCTGGTTCGGCGGTCAGCCTGCCGAAAGTCGAATCATATACACCCCTGCCTGCCGCACATGTTAGCTTCTAGTAGGGAATCGCCAGATCGGCCATAATATGAGTCATATGCGCACATTTAATACACGGATCTGCCCTGAAGCTTTCATGCAGGCCAACGATAACAGCACACTCACATATGAATCACAGTACCCCAGGCCTCCAAGAGGCGTGATTGACTCATAGGTTTTTAAGTTGTTAAACTGGCCGATTCAAATCTCGTGGTACCCCATTTGACAGTCTGTCGCTCGAGATCTACTTGCCTTACCGGCTCAAAACTTGGCACGAACAAATCACGAAGGATGTTGGGATGCAGGCTTGAGAGGAAGGGTAGACCTTTCCAACGAGGCCTCGACCGCCTTTATTCGATCTAAACTTTATAGTCGGCCTTCAAAGCATTTCTAGTCAGCAAGGCGTGGCTAGAAAAATAAGTTTAAATCGGCTTGAATACAAAGTAAACCCTGAGAAACGATTGCCAAAAAGTCCTGCGACGGCTGAAGGTTAGCCACGAAAAGCCAAGTCCAGACGCGCTCGAACACGGTCTGTCTTTATTGCAAACACAACACACAAAATGCGTAATTTTCAAAAGATTTGCGTACAAGTAAACTGCAACAAAACACAAACCAATATAACGACAACCGGGGAAGAACCGCTACAACCACATGCAAATCTTCCAGGCTCGATAAAAAACGAAAAAGGGCTGAGAAAGTTAAAATGAAGAAACAAAGCGTTTTACACGTGACAAGGCGGCAGCTGATTTGATAGCCCTGGTGACTTCTCGCGGAAGGCAGACATGAGTTTCTGTAATAGGAGCACTTACAGAACGGGAAAGAAGATGGAAAATAAAGTAAACTATTTGTGTGATCCCAAACTCTATGCACTCACGTACCATTTCTTGGTTCGTGACCGCGTATCATCTAATTTCAATAAACTATATAATCACAAGTAGACAATGTCAATATTGTTACAATCATTAAATGCTACTAACTTTTACAAGATTGGACGTACTGACTGAATGACTTTTTGCGAGATTGTTCGAGTGATAAATGCAAAACTATAGTTGCGAGCGCCGCCAGAATGGTAAAGTCTAGAGTAAAAAAAATGTAGTTAGAGAAACAAAAATAATCAGCGCCGTTAAGTTACTCACAAGGTCAAACAATATTGACTCGCAATTATTCTCAGTAAGTCAGCTCTCGCGATTATACGTGGCAGAGCTCGTACGTGTTAATTAAATAACAAAACGAAGGTGTGTTTGTCCGCACGTCAGTCAAAGTTGCGTTAACAAAACAGGTAAGAAGGACAACGGTTAAGTATGGCGAGGCGCAGACATAGCTGGCCCCCCGCTGTGTCGTGGTAGCGCCAACCCCTGGCGCCCGAAGGGGCCTAGTCTAAGTCGAATCGGGACGTTTAATTCCCGCGCTGAGATCTCAATAAACTAACAATGTGAAAAAGGGAATAACGAGTGGTTTAAAATGCCGGATATTCACCTCTGAGGTATTCAAGACAGCAATCAGGAATATTAGCTCGTTGTGAAACCACAAACTTTTTGCACATTTAACCGACTTGGGTGGCACCATCTTGAAGAACTCACTCGCTCGCACTCACCTACATCGATGCACCCGACAGCACGCAAAATTTTAAGAATCCATGCGAATTGTTTTGGGCCAGTTTTAGCAAGAAAACTTTCACGCCATGCTACTTAAAAAAGAAGCATACAGGCCTGTAGTAAAGTGGGAGCCATGGTGGACTTGTCAACAGAAAAATACATAATTTCGGTTGAGTTTCGAACAAACACCCGAGCATGTGTACTGCGAAGTAAGTATTGTCGAGAATATTTCACGTTTTTAATACATAGTTCATAAATCGTCGCATAAAGAATTGTCGACCACTCCTCGAGACTTCGATTTGATGTGTTGTGATGTGTTCACGTTTGCATCAGTTAGACCACATCTGAATATATCCAGAGTCCTAATACTATGGGCACATCCAGCCAACGACTCTGCGCATTCATCTCTCAGATAGTTGTAGCTCAAGACCAACTTTTCCATCTAAATAACATCGGTTGGTAACTTGGTTAAATGTCACATTTTTGAACAAAGGTATAATATCATAAAAATAGCTCAAGAACCAAGTTTTGTGAACATTCGTGTCGCGAAATTGTTAGGCTTATAGAATTTTATTGGCACTGCGGAAAATCAGTACATTGAATAGATGATCATCGCAAATCAACTACTTCTTTGCCAAGTCTGTTTATACTTTTTGAGAAAGGTTCATTGGCCGAAAACAGCTTACAGAAACCGAAACATTAAAACGCGCGATACGATTTCATGGAGGACACATTTTGACGAAACAATTTGTGTATTCAGTCAGCTGTTACACACATATTTTAGTGTTAAGTTTGCACAAAGCTACATGCGGAAGCTTAAACGTTAAAAATTTTTGTGCGGAAATAAAGTTAGAGTAAAGTGTGTTTGCGCAATTATACGTAAACAAATATAGGTTGGGTATTTTGCAATATTGGTTTCAAAGAGTCAAAAACACGTGAAACAAACTGTGGTATCATTGCATTTCGCCAAACAGGCGCAATCTTTTGGCGTGTCCTAAATACCGAAACAATGAAGTCATTTCGGGCTTAAATATTTTGTGATTTACACATTTATGCTATGAATTGACGTGTGTAAATGAATTCTAAATGACTTCGATAATCGTGTTTACATTCGATAATCGTATATCTTAGAAGTGTTTACATTACAACCGTAAAGGCTTTAAATCTTGTGGGGCAGTGATATCTATGGGAAATACCGGTTATCTTCTTAGTGAAACATCGCACACCATCACTTCCGATCCCACATCCACGCAGCACCAGCTCTTCAGTGTTGTGAACGCAACGAGCCAGTAAAGTTGCATCTTGATTACCGATATTATTGCCAGATAGGTCGAGTTTTTTTAGCTTAACATGTGCAAAAAATTTGATTTCAGTGAAAGGAAAATTTAAACAAAATTATATTTGGAAGACGTTACATATTTATTTTTTAGAAGTGTTTTACAATTTAGTCGGAATAACAAATTTTATTTTTATTGGTTGACACATTTTTTTCATGTTGAATTTACAACGAAAATTAGTAAAATCGATTGTGACGTACTGTCTTTAACATCGCGATGTAGTAAACGTATTAAGGTTACCTCGCGCAATTGCAGCTGGATTTTAGGCAGCAAAACGCCTGTTTGGACGCTGCTTGGCTTGTAAACTCGTCCATCACTCTCTTCGCGTCGCGTTGTTTTGCGTTTTGAGCAGAACAGCCAGCGTCCAAACACGTATTTGTGGTGGACTGAAGCAAACTTAAAGTCGCAAAATGCTTTCTAAGTGATCACTTGATTAAATATTGCCTTCTTTAACTTTTTACGTTTTGGAGGATTGCGGGTAGACCAATGGGTCAACTGAAGTAAAACTTTACAGTGTACAACTTCATATATCCATCTTTAACGAACGGTCTTTTGACAGAAGAAGTAAGGAAGAAAAAACAATGAAAACAGTACGTATCCACTTTATGGAAGAAAATCAGATTTACTGATTTGCTCAACACTCACTTCAAATACATTAATGTGAAACATGCACCCCGCTACTGCATTAGGGCAATGGTGGAATTAATATGACCATTGTTACACGTCGATTTCCGTCAACAAAAAGTATAGATAAACAAAGAAGACATACCTCACTTTCACATCACAAGTGTTGTTGCCCACTAGATTAATTCATCATGCAATATAAATAAAACTTTTTCACAGCACCACTTCCACAGCAGCTAACTTATCAAGTATCGACATCAATAAGGCTGCACAAAAAAAGAACATAAAAAAGCTGACTCATTTTCGAGCTAATAAATATGACTCTGTGGCGCCACCATTACGGACACGCTTGAGCGATTTGTATACCAGGTCATATAAAACTGTCAGTTTGCAGACGACGTTATCGTTAATTGGACTGGAGGGATGAAATAGTTGGTATAATTGGCAATTTGGGGGCAAATATAACATGTAAATGTCGACTGCTTTTAGATAATTGTTGTTTAATGGAGACCCGGATAGTTGCTTGTCGAATGTACTTGCAAACACAGTTTATTAATGCACCCTGTGTTTGTTTATTTGTGCGAACAGTTGTTGGCAGGGCTGTTTTGTGCATTAATTGGCATTGAATGTGTCAAAACATATATAGGTGCAAACAGTGTTTAAATGCTATCTGTGTTTGTTTGTGTAAACGTTGTTGCGGAGCAGCTGTTCTGCTACATATATGAAATTTAAATTTGTGTCATAGAAATGGTATTTAAGTTATCAGACCGATGGGTTTAGATATCTTATAACAAAAACGTAACAGCCTGGAAAATGTGTTTGCATGAACCTAGTTTGCAGATATTGTTGTCGTTTTCATTTAGTTTAATCAGGTTAACATGCACGAATGTCAGATAAAAACATTTACTGTGCCAGATAATTAAATCGAACCATGGTTGCTAACCACCCACTCGCTCTTACTATGGGCAAATTTTTGTTTCTTTGACATTGACAAATTGACCATTCCCTAAAGCCTTAGTTTTAAGCAGGATCAAACTCATGCACCCCAGACTTCTATGTCTACATACAAGTTCTGAAGTTACGGAATGTTAGTTATAAATGAAAAATGAAGATCAATGATATCGTGCAAGAGTAAATCGAAAAAAAAAACTCAGAACATTGTAAAACGGTGAAAACATTGCATAAAAACAGTAGCTATTCTAAACCTAGATTAAACTAGCCTATTTCGACAGGACAGAAACGCGGGACTGTTTCTGCAATCAGCACCGATTTAAAGAACGCGCCGGTGAGTGTGACGTCACTGGGCTGGGGCGCCATTTTGCAACTCCTGGAACCTGCGATGGTTTTTAGCTTCTAAAGTTGCATTTAATTTTGATTTGAATGTCGCCAAAACAAAGAGATTTCGATTACAATTATTGCATTTAATGCAAAATAATGCAAATACCCGAAAACCTTAAGATCACAGTAGTTTTCCAGATGATTCGTACATTTAAAATAAGTTAGAAAAAACTTACTTTGGAACAGCTTCCACATCCGCACGCCATCAACTCCAGCAACAACCAAATGACTTTGCAAGAAACAAGGTTGACACGCGTCAAACTCAAAGTAATTGGTTTCGTTGTTATGACACTTACTCAAGCGTGTCAAATAGTGAATAGCGCGGGAAAAAAATAGTTCGGTAAATCTTTTAAAGTGGTGGAAAAATCAGTATGATATAAAAAACTTCTGTTTCAAGCGTTGTTATTTGGAACATTACAATATTTAATAGTTTGGTTTATAGCTTCTCCATTTACCTGATCGGCTTGACTAAAACTTCCTATAGTGGCAAGTGACAATCAGCAGTTGCTCTCCGAAGTCGCGGTTTAAACTTAAATCGAAATCATAAATCGAACTAATGGCAACCGGAATCACGTTCCTCTAGCATCACATCACCACACATCACATCTCACGGGTATATTCAATTTTAAAACAACTGTGAGTCATATGCTTGCGCATATTTAATACGCAGGCCAACGATAACCGCACAATCACATTTAGATCACAGAATGCCAGGCCTTTGAAAGGCGATATACCGAATCATTGTCAGCCTTCCAGGCATTTCCAGTCAGCAAGGCGTGACTAGAAAAATCTTCGAACACAAGTTGGAATCGATTTGAATAAAAAGTGAACCCCCACGTTAAAAAAACTGGACAGATTACAGTCGCAATAGTTTTCCGGTTGATCCTCGCGGGTAGAAAGAGTTCAAATCTGCCTGCGGACCCCACTAACTCCAGCAACCATATAAAATTGCAAGTAACGACTTTGACACGAATTAAACGCTGTGGCGAAAGTAGCAAAATGTTAAGTTTGGGGGATTAAAATAATTGATCAACGTTTTGTTCTTGATTATTGTTGTAATCATGCACAAGCAGCAATTTTTCATCGCAAAAAAACCTCTAAAACAACCAATCTTGAAGCAGTGTATTATAACAAAAACAACGTATTCTAAGTTTCAATAAACATTAAATATTAACCAGATTAAACATTCTAAACAAAACAAATATTGTAACCTTATTTAAAAACAATGCATTTTCCCTGAAAAACAAGACGACACAACACCAGAAAGGTAAGTTCATTTGGTATTCTGGTATTGGTATTCTAACCGGAGTTTTAGAGTATTAGGGGACCCACCGATATTTTACGTGCAAATTTGTCAAGTCGAAAAGCGCTAAAAGTTTTCACTGCCTGTGCTACTTTTTTTTTAAATTCTGACACGAAAAGCCTAAGTTTAGACGAACACACGAAAACTGGCTGTCTTTTCTGAAAACACAACACACAAAAAAGTTCTCAAGAGATTTGCATACAAGTAAACTGCCACAAAACAAAAACCAATAGTAACGGCAGTCGGGAAAGAACTGATTCAAGCACATGAAAATTTTACTGGCTGCGGCTTAGCTCTGTATAGGGACGTTTATTTAGGAGGTTTAAGGCAATCAGGGTATCAGAGCAAAAGCTTACAAAGCTTAATTTAGCCGTAGCGTTAAGTTGGAAGATAATTGGCACTACCCAGACTAGTTAATGCCATTTCGACTTTTTAGATTACTATTCTGTGTCCATATCGTTATTTAATTACTTTTATTGCTTCCTATAACATTGTATTTAAATAGGATTTTGATTGCAATGAAATACTGGAAAATATTCTCAAGCTGTAATGTTAGTAAACCAACAATGTGACAAACGGAAAAACGAGTGGTTTGAAATGATGAAGATTCACCTTCGAGGAATTCAAGACAGCAGTCTGGATTATTAGCACGTCATAACACCACATATTATTTGCATTTTACTAACTTAGGTGTCAACATCTTGAAGAACTTATTCGCTCGAACCCACCTACATCGATGCACCCGACAGCGTACAAAATTTTAACAATCCTGGTTTATGAAAGTAAATTTCCACTCCAGGCAATAATAAATGGAAGCACAAACCCGTAGTTAAGCGGGTACGACAGTGGACTCACTTTCAAAAATTTTCTCAAAAAGAATGCAAACTATAAAACATGTTAACGTTTATATTTCCGTTTGTATTTTGACTAAACATCCCAGCATCTGTACTGTGAAGCAACGATTGTCGAAAATCTTTCACCTTTTGTTACAGAGACTATGCAAAGTCATGTGAAGAAATAAACGTAGACTACTCCTCGAGACTTTGATCTGATGAGTTCCACCTTTTCATGAGTTAGGCTACATCCGATTATTTTTAAAGTCCTAATATTATGGACACATCCAGCCAACGACTCGCCGCATTTATCTGTCAGTTTGTTGTAGCTCAAGTCCAACTTTTTCATCTAAATAACATCGGTTGGTAACTGGGTGAAGGTCACATTTTTGAACAAACGCATAATGTTATAAGTTACATCACGATCACCGATATCGTTGACATATAAGTTTCTTTAGCCTAAAAAGTATCAAAACAATTTATGGAGAATATGACTATAAAGTCACAAGAGAAAAAAGTCTACAATATTCAGAAAAGGTTTTATAGTTTTTTACATTGCTTTTTTGTTTACTCCCCAAAACTTCCTTTCAATAACATTTAGTACCAATTATTTCCATTTTTTAATGAAAACTTATTCCCTTTCAAACATTTTAAACATCGTCGTATGTCTAAAGATGGTTAATTTAATTTAATAAATACTGAGCTGTGACGAACCAATGTGTGTATTCAGTCAGTTGTTGAACACATATTTTGGTGTTAAGTGTGCACAAAGCTACATGCGGAAGCTCAAACGTTAAAAAAATTTGTGCGGAAATAAAGTCACAATAAAGCGTGTTTGCGCATTTATACGTAAATAAATAAAGGTTAGGTATTTTGCAATATTGTTTTCCAAAGAGTCAAAAACAATTGAAACAAATTGTGCCTTCATTGCATTTCGCCAATTCGGGCGCAATCTTTAAGCGTGTCCTAAATAACAAAACAATGGAGTCATTTCGGGCTTTAATATTTCGTGATTTACACTTTAACTTACGCTATGAATTGATGTAAGTAAATAAATTCTAAATGACTTCGATAATCGTATCTTAGAAGCGTTTTCATTACAACCGTAACGGCTTCAAATCTAGTGCGCCAGTAAAATCTAAGGGAAATACCGGTTGATCCAAAACTGCTATTTCCTCTGTGAGACATCGCACGCCATCACTTCCGATCCTACATTCACGCAGCACCAGCTCTTCAGTGTTGTGAACGCCAGGAGCCAGTAAAGTTGCACCATGATCACCGATGGTGTTAAAAGATAGGTCGAGTTTCTTTAGCTGAAGAAGTGAAAACAGCATTGGAGAGAAGATCTGACTACAAAATTGTAAGAGTAAATTAAACAAAAAAGGTCCACAACTATAAGAACCGTTTTCTGTACTATTTAAATATTGCTTTTGGGGTGTATCAGGACAAAAACACTCTTTTTTCATTTCTCTAACACTTATGCACTGTTTTATTAAAAACACTTGATGACGTGCTACTGGTCTTAGTGCTGAGACATTATTATTTGGTTCTGATTCAAAATGAGGCAGTTGTTTATGGCGCATGATCGCTAATAATGTCTTCTGAAACAGTTCTGTCTAAAATACGTGATGTAGTTTCATTTAAGTTGTGGCACTGCAGAGCCGAAAAATATTTGAAAAAGACCAAAAACAAGAAATAAACTGTCACCACAATGCGCTTCACCACAGGGCGCAATTTTTATCATGCACATTTATTCAATCGTGTTTTGAATGATGTAACAATGAAGTAATCGTTTCGGGTTTTAATATTATGTGATTCTACACTTACATTATGACTGTACGGCCGCAGATACTATTTAATGTGGCTCTGCACATGTCTACTCAAGTACATGTAATTGCAATGATTACAAAGCAACTGCAATACTTAATCAAACGCTTTGTTGTCTTTGCTAAGTGCTGAAACGCTGCACCAAATTGTTCTTATTCTACATACGCACTCGTGACCTTGGATTATATTTTATTAACGGGCCGTTTTTAAAGACTTGGAGTACTTCGACACTTTGTTGTACATGTGACGTCACAATAAAGTCTGTGGTGACGTACATTTGGAACCTTGCATTTTTGTAACTAGGCGCCTGCTTGGCGGCCGTTAGTGAAATAAAGTATGTAACGCGGCAGGCAAAAGCAAAAGGGTTGTGCACCCCTGCATTATGGACTTTGGAGAGAAATACCGGTTGATCCAAAACTGCTATTTTCTCTGTGAGACATCGCACGCCATCACTTCCGATCTCACATCCAAGCAGCACCAGCTCTTCAGTGTTGTGAACGCCAGGAGCCAGTAAAGTTGCACCTTGATTACCGATAAAGTTGCTAGATAGGTCGAGTTTCTTCAGCTAAACAAGTAAAAAAAGCAATGGAAAGAAGATATGACTACAAAATTGAAAAGTAAAATAAATAATTATCACAAACGTTTTCTGTACTATTTAAATATTGTTTTTGGGGTATACGGGGACAAAAAAAATTTTTTTTTTTAATTTCATTTTAATATTTATGCACTGTATTATTACAAAACTTTACATTAAATCTCGTATGACGAACAAACTTATGTATGCTGTCAGTTGCTGTACACACATTTGGTGTCATGTGTACACAGCTACAGGCAGAAACTTTAGTGGCAACAACATTCCCTTAAGAAATAAAGTTAGTTTGTTTGCAATTTCACATGTGAATTTAGTAAAGTGTTTAAAATTAGCAAAATTAGGGTAACATAGAAATTTAGTAAATGGCTCTATTACATTTGGAATGAGTGGGTTAGTGGTAAAATGGTTGGGGAGCATTATCGCAACTTATCCAAATAACGGACGGCATCTCAGGACTAATAGCATTTTTTTGCAGACCGTTACCACGTTATATAACTGATTGTTTTTGTATGAGTAACAAAGTTTCACCCAACAAGTTAAACCAGTATGACGTGCTACTGGTCTTAGTGTTAAGACGTTATTATTTGGTTCTGAGTCAAAATGAGGCGGTTCTTTATGACGCATGATCGCCAAAAATGTCTTCTGAAACTGTCCTGTCTAAAACGCGTGATGTAGTTTCATTTAAGTTGTGGCACTGCAGAGCCAGAAAGTGTTACAAAAAAGTCCCAAAACAAGAAATAAACTGTCACTGCAATGCGCTTTTCCACAAAACGCATCTTTTATCATGCATATTTATTCAATCGTATTCTGTATGATGTAACAATGGAGTAATCGTTTCGGGTTTTAATATTATGTGATTCTACACTTACATTATGACTGTACGGCCGCAGATATTATTTAATGCCGCCGTTCACATGTGTACTTAAGTACATGTAATTGCAATGATTACAAAGCAACTGCAATATTAATTAAAACGCTTTGTTGTCTTTGCTAAGTGCTGAAACGCTGCACCAAATTGTTCCTATTCTACATACGCATTCGTGACTTTGGATTATATTTTATTAACGGGCCGTTTTTAAAGACTTGGGGTACTTCGACACTTCGTTGTACATGTGACGTCACAATAAAGTCTGTGGTGACGTATATTTGGAACCTTGCATTTTTGTAACTAGGCGCCTGCGTGGCGGCCGTTAGTGAAATAAAGTCTGTAACGCGGCAGGCAAAAGCAAAAGGGTTGTGCACCGCTGCATTATGGACTTTGGAGAGAAATACCGGTTGATCCAAAACTGCTATTTTCTCTGTGAGACATCGCACGCCATCACTTCCGATCCCACATTTCCTCAGCAGCAACTCTTCAGTGTTGTGAACGCCAGGAGCCAGTAAAGTTGCACCATGATCACCGATAAAGTTGTTGGATAGGTCGAGTTTCTTCAGCTAAACAAGTAAAAAAAGCAATGGAAAGAAGATATGACTACAAAATTGAAAAGTAAAATAAATAATTATAATAAACCTTTTCTGTACTATTTAAATATTGCTTTTGAGGTATATGGGGACAAAAAACTTTTTTTATTATTTCGTTTTAATATTTATGCACTGTGTTATTACAAAATTTTACTTTAATCTCGTATGACGAACAAAGTTATGTATGCTGTCAGATGCTGAACACACATTTGGTGTCATGAGTGTACACAGCTACAGGGAGAAACTTTAGTGGCAACAATATTGCCTTAAGAAATAAAGTTAGAGCAGAGTGTGTTTGCAAATTCACATGTGAATTTAGTGAAGTGTTTACAATCAGCAAAACTAGGATAACATAGAAATTTAGTAAATGTCTCAATTACATTTGGAAAGAGTGGATAAGTGGTAAAATTGTTGGGGGGCATTATCGCAACTCATCCAAATAACTGAAAGCATCTCAGGGTTAATAGCATTTTTTGCAGACCGTTGCCACATTACATAACAGATCGTTTTTGTATGAGTAACAAAGTTTCACCCAACACGCTAAACTAGTATGACGTGCTACTGGTCTCAGTATTGAAAAGTTATTATTTGGTTATGAGTCAAGACGAGGCGGTTCTTTATGGCGATGAACGCCAAAAATGTCTTCTGAAACTGTCCTGTCTAAAACGCGTGATGTAGTTTCATTTAAGTTGGGGTACTGACGAGCCAGAAAATGTTACAAAAAAGTCCCAAAACAAGAAATAAACTGTAACTGCAATGCGCTTCACCACAGGGCGCAACGTTTATCATGCATATTTATTCAATCGTGTTCTGTATGACGTAACAATGGAGTAACAGTCTAGGGTTTTAATATTATGTGATTCTACACTTACATTATGGCTGTCCGGCCGCAGATACTCTTTAATGCGGCCGTGCACATGAGTACTCAAGTACAGGTAATGGCAATGATTTCAAAACAACTGCAATATTTAATAAAACGCTTTGTTGTCTTTGCTAAGTGCTCAAACGCTGCACCAAATTGTTCTTGTTTTACATACGCATTCGTGACCTTGGATTATATTTTAATAACGTGGCGTTTTAAGAAACTTTTTGTATGCGTAGAAACATCTGCTACTGTCAGAAAATATATTTGGATTTTCATGAGTTTATTAAGCCGCAGAAAGTGATATTTGATCGTGGCAGTATAGTTGTTTAGTTATTCGCTTGCACCTGATGTAACAGTGGTATTTTTAGGTGAGCAAATGCAATAACCCAACCAACATGCTCCTTCAGAAATTTGTGTCATGCGTGTTGGAGTACTTCGACACTTCGTCGTACACGTGTGTGACGTCACAATAAAGTCTGTGGTGACGTACTTTTGCCACCTTGCATTTTCGTAACTCGGCGCCTACGTGGTGGCCGTTAGTGAAACAAAGTCTGTAACGCGGTCGGCAATAACAAAAAGGATGTGCACCGCTGCATTATGGACTTTGAAAAGAAATACCGGTTGATCCAAAACTGCTATTTTCTCTGTGAGAGATCGCACGCCATCACTTCCTATCTCACATCTACGCAGCACCAGCTCTTCAGTGTTTTGAACGCGACGAGCCAGTAAATTTGCACCTTGATTACCGATTTCGTTGTCAGATAGGTCAAGATTCTTCAGCTTAACAAGTAAAAACAGCAATGAAAAGAAAACATGACTACAAAATTGAAAGGTAAAAAAAAGGTCCGCAATTACAAAAAACGGTTTTCTGTACTATTTAAATATTGCTTTTGGGGTTTACCAGAACAAAAAACTGTTTTTAATTTCATTTGAACATTTATGCCCTGTGTAATCAAAAAAATATTTCAAAGTCGATCGACGAAGCAGCTTATTTATGCAGTCAATTTTTGAACACACATTTGGTGTTATGTGTGTACACAGCTACAGGCAGAAACTTTAGCGGCAACAATATTCTCCCTTAAGAAATAAAATTTTAGAGCACAGTGTGTTTGCAAAGTCACATGTGAATTGAGTAAAGTCTTTGCAATTAGCAAATTCAGAAATATAGCAGATGTCTCAATTACATTTGGAAAGAGTGGGTTAGTGGTAAAATAGTTGGGAACATTATCGCAACTTATCCAAATAACTGACGGCATCTCAGGACTAATATCCTTCTTTGCAGACCGTTACCACGTTACATAACAGATCGTTTTTGTATGAGTAACAAAGTTTCACCCAACAAGTTAAACTAGTATGACGTGCTACTGGTCTTAGTGTGGAGACGTTATTATTTGGTTCTGAATCAAAACGAGGCGGTTCTTTATGACGCATAATCGCTAATATTGTGTTTCAAAACTGTCCTGAATAAAATACGTGATGTAGTTTTATTAAAGTTGGGGCACTGAGGAGCCAGAAAATGTCAAAAAAGCCCAAACACATGAAATAAACTGTCACTACAATGCGCTTCACCACAGAGCGCAACTTTTATCATGCATATTCATTCAATCGTGTTCTGTATGACGTAACAATGAAGTAATCGTTTCGGGTTTTAATATTATGTGATTCTACACTTACATTATGGCTGTACGACCGCAGATACTCTTTGTTGCGGCCGTGCACATGAGTACTCAAGTACAGGTAATGGCGATGATTACAAAATAACTGCAATATTTAATAAAACGCTTTGTTGTCTTTGCTAAGTGCTGATATTTGATCGTGGCAGTATAGTTGTTTAGTTATTCGCTTGCACCTGATGTAACAGTGGTATTTTTAGGTGAGCAAATGCAATAACCCAACCAACATGCTCCTTCAGAAATTTGTGTCATGCGTGTTGGAGTACTTCGACACTTCGTCGTACACGTGTGTGACGTCACAATAAAGTGTGTGGTGACGTACATTTGCCACCTTGCATTTTCGTAACTCGGCGCCTGCGTGGTAGCCGTTAGTGAAATAAAGTCTATAACGCGGCCGGCAATAGCGAAAAGGTTGTGCACCGTTGCATTATGGACTTTGAAAAGAAATACCGGTTGATCCAAAACTGCTATTTTCTCTGTGAGACATCGCACACCATCACTTCCGATCCCACATTCACGCAGCACCAGCTCTTCAGTGTTGTGAATGCCAGGAGCCAGTAAAGTTGCCCCATGATTACCGATAGGGTTGTATGATAGGTCGAGTTTCTTCATCTTAACAAGGAAAAATAACAATTTAGTAAGACAATTACTATTCAGTCGATTTTAAGCAAACAATGTTGAAACATTGTACAAAAAACGTTGAGGCTACACTGTATGTCACTGAACATATCACATTAATTACCGTGACGAAACAACATTTGTGACGAAAGATTTTAAACAAGTATTTTTGTGATCAGTG
>QXVZ01032454.1:0-10415 GCA_008931825.1 Phallusia fumigata
GTGGCATCACACATGTATGATGTGAGGGTACATCAATTGTGGTTTTTTAATCTTTACAAACAGAAATGGTTCCACTTTTGACCTTTGGAGAAAAAAGTTTCCCGTCACAGAAAAAAAAACGATTTTTAAGTGATCGATTTTTAATAACAAATTGAAATGATATGTGAGCCATGAAGCCGTGAAAGTTTGGTTTATGTTTGTGACATAACCTCGCAAGCTCACTGCTGAGAAATATGCAATAATAATGGGTGGAAATCACTCCACATTCATTTTCTTGTAAACATAAGTCATCGTTAAAATAGTTATTTTGTCATTTACTGCATGTTACTACAAAATCTTAGAAAATGCTTTCTGGGATGTCATTGGTTTCAAAAGGGAAAGCAAAACATTTAAGATTGATTGTCAACTCATTTTACTTTTCTCTTTCAACCAAACCATGTTAAATCACATAAATATATGCTCTATTACAAAAACAAAAAGATGATCCATTTACTTCTGTTACTAGCTGACTCCAAATCATCATCTACATCTTTTCTGGCAACGCTTTGATGGGGGGGTTGAGGTTTCCCAACTAAGTATTCCTCTGGAGTTTGGTAAAAGGGTAGATTGTTCAGCTTGTGGCGTCGAATCTAAACCACATTAACTGTATTGTTTGGAATTTAGGCAAACAAAAATGTTGAAGTAAGACTGAAAGGTCAACTTGTGACATTTAGAGATTCATGATATAGAACTTTTAAACTCAGATTCACTACCCGAGTACAGTCAAATTGTGCATTTTTTATCGAGTTGTAAAAATAAAGTTATGTCAAGTAAACCTACAGTAGCTACCTGTTTATATTGTATTTTTTATTACTAGTTATACACCATTTTCATATTTTTGTTCTATCTACTGTTTATCGTTTTAATCGTTTAACACTAGAAAAATTTGTGAAATTTTGGCAACAAAAAAGATCAGTCTCCCCACAAATTTAATTTAAAATAAACAAAATGATCAGCTTTGGATACCAATGGCAGTTTTAGTTTACACAGTGTATTTTGAAGGTGTTCCTCAAAAAATCCGTTTCTCTAGGACACGGAAATTCCCAAACTGCTTTACGGTTCACTGCACTGTTATATTTGGACCTCAAACCATAGTAAAACCACAACATGTTGTCCCTTGCCGAGGCTGCCATGACCGTAGCTATATTTACCCCTTGTCAAGTTTAACATATTTTAGATTATTGGTATTTTATACTATTGGCAAGTCACAAATGTTACCAGATGTGTCAATATTTAAAAGGTGACAAACAAACAAAGGCGATTCAGGGTAACATGCTGCACTTTAATTTGGAAGGATTGGTGGTAGTGCCATGGATCAACGGCAGCATGAAGCTTTGTTTAAAAGTGACAGACTTAAAATCAGATATCCTTTACAGTTTTGAAGATGTTGTGCAATAATTTAACTTAAGTCTACCTGCATGACCCAATGAGATTCCTCCTTAAAAAAAGTAAAGAAAGCTCTTGGGACATCGTCAAAAGCAAAATCTTTCGACGTCAAAATACATCCCCGTGAATTTTCTTCGTTTTCCTGAAAATGAAAAAAAATAACTAGGGTTGCATACAGTCCATACAAAACCATTAAAGCTGTTCATGTATCAGAAAAGAGCACTAATTCGTTTTTCCACTTACATTGTACCCAGACGTTGCACTGCTGCTCGACTTATCTAAGGTGAATCCAATCTGGAAAAAATATTCATTGAGTGACCAAGTCATGCATTTTATGTGATAGCGCAGTGCTGTCAACCATGATCTATGCACTGTGTTACAATGCACTACAACAGGCCAAATATAGTATCATAAACAAATATATTTATAAGCAATACAATAACTTGAGTAAACAGGCCAACAGTTTGGCTTTCTTAATGAAGCTTTTTGGATACCACAAGTCAAAAAAGTTGTATAGCCCTTGGTTGTTCAGGCAAATGTGTAGCAGTTATATTCCATAGTACAGCAATAAACCATATTACACTTAAAATGCTGACAAAAAGTTTAAGCAGCATTGATTAAAAAACGCCTATCAAAAATGTATGTGTGTCATATGTTCTAAAAACGTTTGTACCAAGTTTGACTTTAAATGTTTTTACACATTACTAATTACAACCACACAGAACTTACCATTTTTGTGTAACCTATCCCAGCTTGTTTGGGTATTTGCAAGGACGTAATGTTGATGAGCAATGTACCATTCGTGAAATACCCGAAGGAACTCAAGACAACAAGGTTTCTTCGGTCATTCTGCAACAGACAATAAAATTACTGTTTGCCACAACCTTTAATCAAGAAACATTTTTTGAACTTTTCTTGATGCCACTAATGTAAAACTGCTGTGCACAGTTCCCTGTTTTTGTGATCAAAAGGGCATTTTTCAGAGCAAAATGGAAATAATTTAGAAGTCTAAAGGTTGTTGAACAGCTTGCCAGTTGAAGCAACAACCTTTGTCCACCGACACACAGAACATGTGTTACCGATACTACCAGAGATTGTGATAACTTGGTCAGTTATAATTGAATTTTGTGGAAAAAAATTGTTAAAATCTGTAGTTTTGGTTAGACCTTTTACCCCAAAATACTTTTTACAACCATTACACTTAGCTGTGTGCTGAGATTGTGCAGACATTAAAATAATCACCCACAGTTACAGGAGTGGTAAGTATGAGGTACCTTCGAAATTTGGTCTTTTATGTTATTTTTTCACTTTTTGTAACTTATATATCATTCTGTCACAACCAAACATCTCCAGTAAGATACAAAAAAAGACGTACAATGGATATGTAACTATGCCAAACTGACAGTTAAAGATATTGTTTTAAATTTCATAGAAAAAAATTTCAAATTCTTTTGGTAAATAAGTATGTTTGATTGATACATAGATTTACTTTAAATTGTTCTTTAAAAATTCAGCTTAGAAAAATACTACAAAATAACACCACTCTGACACAAAACCTAAAAATGTTTTGGAGGATTGCGCTTTTTTCCAAATATGACTAGTGCTTGTGTAGATATGAGTTTAGATATATTAACATACCGTTAGGGTTGCAGTGTGTATCCTCCCACTTGTGATGGTGAATAAACAGAAACACACTACTGCCAATTGGAACCAATTCATTGCACTAGTTTATAAATAAAATACACAATCAAACCTAAAACACGAATTATGATCTTATATATTTCACAGCTTTAAACTTTGCCCAATACACCTCTACAAACTACACAAAAAAACCCAATGTTACGTAATAAAGACCGAAAAAAGTAAATGGCATACAAGCACAGGCACAGCTGGACTAATGTCATCTACTTGTACTAGAAACAAATGTATAATAATGCAAAGAAAGTAATAAACAGCATAAGTCATATTTTAACAATTCAAACCACAACCTTGTGCTGTTACTGTAACAAAACTACAACGGTTTACAAACAAAAACGAAACGTTTGCCACGAACTTTGCCTTTCTGAAATTTTCGATTTGTTGTCAAAAGATTTCTGTGTAGAAGTAATATGATTTCTATTTAAAAATAATCAATATTTTGGAATCTGAAGAAATTTACTACCTACTTTTGCTGTTTACGATTGGACTACACGTATTTTTATACTTCATAAGGTTTTTAATCACTTTATCTATCGAAACAACATTCCCACTAAATAATCGGACACAGTAAACAGTACAAAATTTATTTGCATTTTTCCTTTTACGAATTGTTGAAAAAGTGCAAATAAGTAACATACAAAGGTGGTTTAAAAAATAAAACAATGCTGATCTTCAAAGGCAAACTAGCCTCGCAAAACAGAAACAAAAAAGTTAAAACATCAGTGTTTCTTGACCAAAGGGTCATGGAGCTGAAAATAGGCCGCGAAGCTAGGTGAAAATTTTAGAATCCTAATTATCATCCTGCAGATTAGGAAACTAGTTGATTGTGTTCAAACAGAACGTTTCCCACTAAAGTGCACATTGGAATCAAACGCTTTACTTCTAGTTTACAACAAGCTTAAAATGAAGGACCTTGCCGCGCTGATGGGATGGTGGCTCACAAGACTTTTTTAAGCGTTATCTGGGCCCCGTTGCAATAAAGTTGTGGACTGGATAAACAGTAAAGCGAGGCATTTTAAAAGGAATATATACGGTCAACATGTGCATATACAATGAATAGAAAAAATATAAAATAAAACTGTCTTGAACTACTCAGCAACTTCGTATGGAGCGGCCTCGTTATTTCCTTCCATTTCTCGTGCTTCTCGCGTGCGTTCTCCGTATTTGCTCTTGAAAAAACCAGCCTGGCAGGAAAAATATACTTGTCACGTGAAAAATGCGCTCTAAACCCTATGACCGTTACGCTGAATCGATAATGTTCATCTATACTTACCTTCCACAGCACCAGCACTATAATGCAAAGCAGTGCGATGCCACCGAGCACTCCTCCGATAATGGCACCAATGTTAGAACCTTGATCCTCCCTGGATTCTGTCTCGGGGGGAACAAACTCACGAATTGTGGTGGTTGCCTGCACACAGTAAGTCGCTTAAGTGTCACCAAAAAGCACTCAAAGAGATGGCTTCGTCCATTGCCAGATAAAGTATTCGTGACTAGGACCCCAAAGTAAACCCCCCAAAAGGCAGATTAAGTTGAGGTAAAGACACACCTGAATAAGTTTGATCTCTGCGAAATTTTAAGCTGGATACACTGTTGTGCATATACAACAGCGATTGTTGAAAACCTCTGTCCAAAACTCGCTTCTATACCTTTATGCCCGTGCACAAAGACTAGTATAGTTTAACGGGTTTAATTGAAAATTGTGTAACTTCTAGTCAATGGATAAAATATTTATTCAACCCACCCTCTTAGTAAAGATTTGACCCGCTGGATGGACCGGTAGAGCTGTGGTATCTACTGTGATGTCACTGAACATCTTTGTGTGGAGGTTTGGCTGAAAACAACAAAACTGATTACAGTGTTACTATTAACTTCTTACAAAACGTTTTTATCTAGTTCCAGCATAGTGTTACGAATTCAAGTTATTCCCCACACGGGATTTGAACCTGGATCGTTATTTTTCTATCTGAAACTTCTAAATATCAACCGTTTAAGAAACCACCAATATTTTGAAATAGAGAAATCACCACAGAACAGTATGACGGATAAAGACTTGACTTTGTATGGTTATAAGTAACTTCAACTTTTGTATTCAAGTCATTTACCCTTAGCTCTTAATGAAAGATATGTATATTTCTATTTGGATAGAATCTATGTGAATAAGATACCGACGATGCCTATTCTTTCTGGTGAAATATATATATCTTTTATTAAGAGCTAAGGGTAAATGACTTGCATACCAAAAGTTATAGTTACTTATCAACCATTTAAAGAGAGAAAAACATACCAGCGTCAACGTGGGGAGCCACACTTTAAATGACGCAGTTACGACAACCTTGCTGTGTGACGTCATGTTCTGGATTGTGCACATGATCGTGCCGCAAGTGACGTCATCGCAGGTCTGGGTAACACAGTGGTTAGGAAATGGTGACACGAATGTTTCATGCACGCACTTACAAGGTCCAGTGGCAGGTTTACGCTGTCCGGTTGTGGATACTCGAGCTTAACGGTTGCACCTTTGGTTTTGTTGTCCAATGATAGTTGAAGACTGTTGATTTTGCCCGCTGTGTCGCACGTGCAGAAGTACGCGGGCTGAGAAAATAGCAATTGTTCATTTGTTTTATTTTTAGTCGTAGGTGGGTGGAACAACGGCCCATGCCGTTATGCCTTTAAGCTACTTAAATCATTTCCGTTGGATCGTTTTTATTTGATTTTTCGATGTTTTTTAACTTGGTGAATGCAATTTGGGTCAACCCATCGGCTTTTACAGACAGAACTAGAACCCGCAACCTTGTGAATTGGAGATGCAGAAACGATTGGGAAATAATTGTAATAGTAAATTAAATTTATTGCACAACAACTGATTTTTTTTGGGAAAACATTTCAAAACCAAAAAAGTAAAGCGAAATATGAACAAAATAATAACTGACCCCTCTTGAATGTCAAAGCCAGAAATATCCATGATAACATGCGAACAATTAATCCCGATTTGTTACTATTCGTACACGTGACTGGCGCGCGTTAAACGCTTATCGTCATAACATAAGTTTTGAATTTTTTTTTGTTGCGCGGAAGTCTTTAAACCATGTCTTCTCAAACTTGAAATCATTTGCATAACGCAATTTATATGATGACTTAACACAAAAATAACTCGAATTAACTTCTTGACTACAATTCAGCATGATTTGTGTGTGCCACATTTACGTCAAATGTTACACGCCATATCACAAAGCAGCATTGCAAGTTGGAGCCAATTAGCTTCAAAGGGCACAATCAACATTGCACATGAAACTTACACCCTGAATTGTTTCAGTAGTAACAACATATTGCATGGACTAAAGAGAGACTGAAGAATTTCACAGACCTCATAGGAGACCGCATTGCTTTTAACCAAGCCTAGATACTTGCTTACCTCGCAACTAAACTGGTAAAGATAGAAAAGCGGCAAAAAATCGAGGGCTCCAGGCCATGTGAACTTCATAGGAGCGACGGCAATCATTAGAGGTCCATTGCTTGTGATCTGCAAGAAATCGTTTATGTTGTTAATTTTTAGTTGAAAAAAAAATGATGCGTCAGCTATGTCGTTTGATATTGGATACACCTTAACTCGATTTGTTTAATGTTAAGCAACTGTACACGTAATCTATACTAACAACGTGAGTGTGTTGAACATTGGTCAGGGAACCTCCAAGTACAGGATCCAGCAAACTCGTAATGGTGCTATCTAGCGGCATCGTGCGGTTAAAGAAAAACTCGTCGGGGGAAGCTGAACTGAAAAAAAAACTCACTGGTCAGTGAGGAAGAATTATGATGCAACAATGACGTACCTTCCGTAGAAGAGTGACGCGGAGTAGGCTACGAGACGCTGAAATCGAAATTTGTTGCTTTCGGTGTTGATTTCTGCTGATTTTTTTCCCGCGCTGAGACAATAACAAATGTTGAAGGCAGAATATAGATATAGGGCATATATGCATATGTCGGCCATTAGTTTTCAGTCTTGAAAAATTAAACTGTACTTGCTTTGTTCGAAGAATGTGGGATTATGCTGATAGCTTTGGTTCAATTTTGACCAAAATAATTAAAATTTAAATACGATACCATTATTTCCGTCCAGAATGAAATCCTAACAAACAAATTAAGTAGCATTTGATTCGTAGTGCTGATAAAATGATAAACAGTCTGGTTCATATTTTACTGACACGTTTTTTACAACACTTTAAATAGATTTACTTGTTTTTAACTTTATTTGGTGCAAATCTTACTTTGAGTACACAACTCCAGTGATTTCGATCTCATCAGCAACGGCTTTGTCGGCCAAAGAACCAAGGTCAAACTCAATGATGAAGTTGCACTGAATTAAAGACCAGTTTATTTGATTACATCTAATTTGTCATATTATTTAATGCATGTGTCCGGAAGAAAGGTTTTGATAAAAAAAGAAAGTGTTACAAGCAGAGGCAGAGATGGTAAACTGTCGGACACAATAGACAATGACTAACTAATGTACCAAAACAAACAAGTGGCATTCTCAGCGTCAGTTGTTCGGCAAACTGTATGCGCAACAGCAGTTGATGTTTAACTTTAATCCAGTGGTTCTAACCTTTGTTATATTCAGTAGGGATTTCTGTTCAAATTATATTCCCATTTTCCAAAATAACCACAATCTAATTTGGATCTGTTTCAAAATAAAACAGTGGTATTTTTGGCTGACATGTTCAGTTGATTATCCACATGGTACCCTGTCATTAACCCACAACAGAACACTGCTTTACTCGCTAGATGATACTCCATAAGTCATTGTAGATCTAAAATCCAACTTTTACTGAGTATGAATCACATGTATCTACAAGCCACCCTAATTTTGATTAAAAACTAAAATATCTTAACTAACTTCCAGAAATTACTTTTAAAGCACACTTCAATGTTCTTTAACCGCGAAAACTTTATCAAACACGTTTTTTATTTATTTTGGAAAAACCCTTACCTCTGCTCCGTTAGCCATAATATCTTCTAAAGGTGCATTAACCGCAACATATTCCAGAACCGTAAAACCTGCAGTGGAATCCACAGCCGAGAGCCTGACGCAATCACCGGTAACCTAAACAGATCGGTTACGTCATACATGACGTCACAAAGCGTTGACGTGGTTTGTTATTTGTCTGTTTACCTTGCTGCGCGGCAATGAACCGGATGTGATGTTGATTTTAGTGAAATAGGAATAATCGGGCCCAGCGTTGCGGATAGAAATCGTAACCGAGACAATACCGTTCAGGTCAGTTAGGATCAGTTCCTCAACTGAAGAGTCCAATCTAAAATGCAAGCAAATGCTAGAAACAGAACCACTTGCTAGAAACAGAACTCCAGAAGGGAAAAACGCTATTTTAGTTTGATCGTTTTTCTGTTAGAAAGCTATACAGTACACTAACAAACAAAAAAGGGATAAAAGTTAACTGCACACCATCCTCTCGAAAACAAAAACCCGAAAAAAATGAAACTTACGAGTATATTGCTGTGGCCGACAGATCGTGGTTGCAACTTCCGTTGCAGCCGGTTTGAAACTCCCAATCGGAAGTGACGTATGGAAGCTGGAACCGGTCAAGCACGGGAGAAAAGCTTACCGCTTGATGTGCCGGGGTCAGTTGGTAAGTCACGTTAATAGTCGGGGTGACATCGAATCCACCAACGCCGTCACCCAGTTTCCCGAAACCTCTTATCTGATGTAACCAATAACAACTTTAAGCTATTGTAGAAATCAAGCAACCCTTATTTCAAACCACGATCCAAAACCTAGATCAGCAAGGTGTCAACGGGCTTTTCCATTTACACTTCCGTTCCCGTTATTGATTATGATGTTGTTAAGGATTGCGAGTTTAGAGACTTTAATCGCATTAACTTCTTATTCGGCTCTTTATTAATGCTAACGCAAGTAGTAACATGTCGTAACGAAAACACAACACACGTTTATTGTTAAATTGTAAAAGAGATGCGGGCTGAATGATTTTGCATAGCGGGGCTGATTGGATCCCGTAGATTGAAACAATGGTTTTCAACAATAGGGGTAGCGGTGTTTTGTAATTATTTATTTTTAGAAACAAAAACGGCAAAAACACAATTAAAAAAACGGAATATTCCTCTTTCAATTCGCAACCATGTCATTATTTCAAATGTTAGCCTTATTGGAACTTTTTAACGGGAGTCGGTAATATGATGGACCTACCACAAAAGTAGGCTTTCGACGAGCTCATGCACACGTTAAAATTATTTTCCGAAAATGTGATTTGCAGTACCCGGGCAAAACTGCTTTTCAATTCAGCTGCTAAAAGTGCCAACCGGGGAAATGTTTAGTAGGTTAAATACAACTTGGAGCTCGACTGAGTAGTTAAAAAAAGAGAATTGATCATCATTTCTTGTCCGACCGGGATAGGGGGGTTTAACTCTCATTTGATCTTGTATAACTTGTATTAAAAGCCTACATGGTTTAAAAACTGGGTCGACATACGTTTAGAAACATCTGGAAATCAATGCAGCTCTCCACTGGGCCAACCATGAATGTTGCGTTTGTCTGCAGATGCGTGTCCTTGCCAAATATCAGAAAACGCTTCGAAAGGGAATTTGAAATCCGAGAGTCGAGGTTAGCTGTGACTTGAAATGCTGTAAAAGAAAAACGAAATTATTTCTGCACACATCTTTTAATGTGCCTTAAAAACAAAGTTTTGATTAAACTTATTCGTCGAGCCGACGATGTTTTACAGGTTTGACAGCAAAAGGTCTATAAGCATCGTTTCGCGCAGCGCAAAGGAGTAACTGAGAGATTAAATGTTGAGAAAACTACACAAGTCCCTGAGATAAAAGATATCATTCGATTGGAAAAAAATTACATAACGTAAATGACTTAAAATTTTAGCAAAGTTATGGAAATGGATGTAGAGTGGTACCAAGGGGAACATACAACCAAAAGTCAAAGGCACACTATTTTATCAAACAAAACATTTTTTTAATCAGAAGATACAATTCAGTAATAAGAAGATAAGGTCATTCCTGATGGTGACAGCAGAGTTTGTTGAAACATACAAAATGTTTTACACACAAGTACAGGCTTGAATACTTTATTAGGACTATTTAAAGCAGTATATTTTGAACAAAACCTTCTTGAACAATCACGGAGCGTTGTTGATAATTTCACAGCGAAATCAAGGTACTTACGGAACTTTTCTGCATCAGGGTTCACTCTGTACACAGCCGACATACAGAACCTTGCAGTTGAACACAGCCCGCCTGGACGCATGACGCAA
>QXVZ01032456.1:0-12148 GCA_008931825.1 Phallusia fumigata
TAACATCCATCAATGTCTCCATGTTATTGTTGCAGGGCGTCATGTTGATGATTCAAAACGTCCCTACACACCACTGGGGTGATGAAGAAGTGAAACTACTGCTTGCCGAAGCTTACAGGCTGAAGTACACCTTTGCAGACGCCCCAAGTCATTTACCTAACAAGAGATAGCACAAAATCACTGCTCAGTCGGTATGCCAGGTCCAAAAATGTGCGTCATCTTGGATCTGCTTACTGCTTTATATTTATTTAAGTTTTGTTATTTGGTATACATGTACATTACTGAAATATGTATTCTTTAGGCGTGAATGGTCGAAACGGCCTGTTTCAATTTACTCGTATTAGTTTAAAAGTGCTACAAATCAATTGCATTTGCGCAACGTGATGTTTTGCAGGGTGGGCCATGGCGAGTAAACATGTGGATTTTGTGCTCAAAAACCAAAAGTTGTAATGCTCGCTGCTTGAAAACTAAAATGGATTAAGCAACGACGCAACACGCTCTTACCGCATTCACATCAAGGAAAGCCAAAACATGGGCTACAACTTAGTTTTAAAGAATACAAAATTGGCAACAAACCACCTTCACGTTATAACTGTAACTTCAAAATACCCTGAGCCCGACTCATTTGGCCGCCTTTAATTCTTTTACATTCTTAAAACCCCGTTTAAATGTGCGTCCCATTTTGTAGCATTTTCGGTTCAACTCCTGGTGTCAAAAAAATGTGTTGCACCACCGAAGGCGGCTAACTGCGTTTGTTTACATCGAACCAAAAAATCCATATAAATTCTCTGTGTGAAGGTACGCCAAAAAAACTGAATTTTTGCCATGTATGTTTTCATTGATAAACACGGTCTTCCAAGTGTTGTTAAAAACTCGTCTCTACCATGTGTAGGGTGCAAATCTAGTTCGCAAAACTTTATTTGTCAAAGTGAAAACGTTTTTGCTGTTTTGTGAAACGACAACAACGGCACTTTTTGTCTGTTTTTGAATACTGTTCTTTGATTCCTGTTTGCCGATAAATCTCCAAATATCGTTAAAACAACAATTGTGATATAGGGAAAAAAACTGTTTTAAAGTTCTGGTAAATGTTTACGTCTAAGAAAAAAATTGCTGTTCACCTGCAATTGACCAATCTTTTACTACAATCCCAATGTTTTTGTGACGCGACGCACTATATTTTGCGAGTCGTACTTTGCTGGCGTGATTATTCGCTGGCAAATATGTTTCAGTACGGCTACGGCTATATTTTGTATCTCGTCATTTCCTCGGAAACATATTGCAACCCTGCGCTTACACACTCAACACAGTGGATCCCAACCGGGGATAAATTTCTACTTTAAAGATAATTTTTCACGATACTTGAAGTATTTGTTTTCTGGTAGACCAGTGGTCCCAAACCGTTTAATCACTTCTTGTCTAGTNCCAACCGGGGATAAATTTCTACTTTAAAGATAATTTTTCACGATACTTGAAGTATTTGTTTTCTGGTAGACCAGTGGTCCCAAACCGTTTAATCACTTCTTGTCTAGTAGGAAAGGAATGAAAAGTTTCAAAAAAGCAAAGGGGGGAATGCATCAAATACGGTTGGGAACGATTGCCTTAACATCTCTAGCCCAGCTATGGCCAAATTGGCTGCTTTGCGTTTTACTGTTTTTGGTGGAAGCGGTGCTTATAGCTTAGCTGAAAACAATATTTCAGTTTCTCGTTTATCCGGGTGATTCAACATTTAGTCTTGTAGTTCCCTGGCCTATGTAGCGATGTATGTCGACTGCGTGCAATAAACAAACATTATAACGCTCGCATCTTTGGTGTGGTTTTTTCGGTTTACTATCTCGTTGACGGATGAACCAATTTTGGGCGGAGTATAGGAATAAAGTTAACTTATTGTGTTAACATCACTGTAAGTGTTTGGAGAAGTAAGTAAATTAAAAAGTGGTCATTATAAATGACATTTTATAATTCCCGAAACATCACAATGCTCAGGGCCGTATATGCTACATGATGATTTTGCTTTTGTAGCCTAAAAAAACACTTTGAAATTATTTTGGTCGCCGGATTGGACACTGCTGATGTGTGGAAGCAAACGATTTCTAATTAAGGTCTTTTCAATTGATGCGATTTGATAATTACTTTCCTTGCAACGATCAGAGGAAGTAAAAACAAAAACTTTGTTCAAACTCTACCCCCTTATGAATCTTGTGTTTTTGAGTAAATAATTTGAGACGTTTCCATAATAAAAACCCGATCAAGTTAACCACAGCAGGTCCTAATGTGCTGTTCCAATAGCAACTTTTGAATTATTTGATTCCGCGAATCTATAGACCTACAAGCTCTCACAAAAGTGAAAGAATCTATCCAAAGTTTTTTTAAACGGTAATCTGTTAAAACGGCTTCCGAAAAAATTAGTATAGTTTGTTAAATGAAAACATGCCAGAAGTTTTTAGAACAAACCTCTTGCATCGAATTTTACAAACTGGTCACAAGTATCGCGTCTGAAAAAAGGAGAATTGTGATTCATCCTCAGCAGTTGTGCACTGCAGCTAACGCACTGGATGGTTGGTCACTTTGCCGAGAAGAGACCTCGTTCTAACAATTGGATTCTAATAAGTCTCTCTGTCTGATTGTTTCGTGCAATTCTGTTTTCCGAATCTGTGGAGAAGGACGCTGTGACGTCATTGATTCTTGAGGTGAATAATGTTTCTATGAGTGAGTTGTTTGTTTACAACTGGGGAGTGGACGTCATGTTTCTTGATACTTTACTGTAAAGTTAACGCGAAAGGTATATTTCTTTAAATATTAATGTGGAGAACATGATGGTCCAATGGTTTTGTTGTTTAGTTTTGTGTTTAACCCCAGAAAATGTTAAAAATGATCACATGGTCTTCAAATTTTGGATCAGTATTTTTTCAAATGTTAATCTTTTAGATTATAAAACGATCATGAAGATGACAAAAAGTTAGAATGGTAAATACAATGTGCTGAATGCAAAATTTAAACAACAAAAGAGCATTAAAACATTGCTTCGAACCGCTATTTACAAAAAGTGATGTATAATTTTCATATTGAGACAGCATTTATGGCGTGGACTATTTTATTTAACAAACTGACTTATGAAGCAACAAATTTCGGTAACTGTGTTTGTATTGAAAGAAAAACAAAATCTTAATCTTCTAACAAAGTTGCAATGTTTTCACCTCCTATAGGATTTTTGTCAAAACAACAAATAACGTCAAGCAAACTAATGTGTAGGGAAGGTTAATTGCAAAGGATAATTCAAACTATGAGATTTGGTTGTATATTTTTCCCTTATCGAAAGCACATTTTACTACAGACTTTTTGTTACTGAATGAAATATACATAATATATGTAAGCTTACCACTGTAAGAAATGGGAAATACTCCTGCCAAGAGATCCCTTGATGATTCACAGAGTGGGGGCGATGGACACCCAGGCCACAATATTGATGGGTCACCAATGGATGACTCTGGATTTGTATTTCCAGATCATAACGAAATTTTAGCGGTTGGTATTATGTGTTCAAAAGAACTGAGGAAGAGTACTTTTATCCTTAGCAGTTTTGAGGTTGTAATCCTGATAATGTCTGTGCAAGAAGCATGTGTTTTGATTCTGATACAGCTAAAATCGAAAATGCTTGGTACATTTGGTCTATTGCTAGGTTTTGTTTTATTACGTTTTTACATAATGCTTGGAAAATCATCACATAGGATTGGTAGAACATAAGTTGGAAGGTTGAAGTTACCTTGTATAACATTTTACCATAAAATAACACGAACATTGATTGTGAAAAAATGTGAAGTCTGCATCTTTTTTCCTTTCTGAGTTTTCATCTGCATCTTTTTTCCCTTTGAAGTTTTTTACCATGTTTTAGATGTCACCCTTGTGTACACATTTTAGCAGCAAGCAAACAATCTACACATGCTAACCATAGTTAACCTTTTTGGCATACAGGTGTCTGTGAAATGTAAATAAAAAATAGTCTTCATTATTTCGTGTTATATTTTAGTCCGAGCTGGTTGGAGCAAACATTCCAGGATCTGAAGCTAAAAAAGTTCCAGCAGTTATCAGATGGAAAGGAGGTGGAAAAGAGGTAAGCATAAAAATCCCCTTCTTACAATTATGATATTGTAGCTGCAGTGCGTTCAACCCAAACGCACTTCACTTTTTCATGTCTTGTAATGTTGCGGAGCTATTTTCAGCCTGGTGATTTTTTCAGTAGTATTGGGTTGCTGTGATTTCTTTTCCCAAGCAAAAAAAAACGAAGAGTTAACTCAACATTGTTGTAGCAAAATACATTATTTCATACGAAATTGACAACAACGTCTTAAAAAAATGCCATCACTGCAGTCAATCAATGTTTTTTTATCAAACAGGTATACATATCCGGATCTTATGACATCTCACTTTTGTAGGTATACATATCCGGATCTTATGACAAGTGGCAGAACAAACTTAGGCTGAATAAAAGTCATGACGATTTTGTAGCAGTTGTTGAATTACCTGCAGGTGTACACGAGTATAAATTTCTAGTTGATGGAAATTGGAAGGTTGACCCCCAAGAGGTAAGTACAGCGCAAATCTAAACTTGTTGATTTGTCAACCTCAATGGGTAAAACAGTGCTTAAGTGCATTATGCTCACAATATGTCCATCATCAAGTCATCACCTCACTGCTGTTTTGTTGTTTTTATTTTTTTAGCGCACTAACCACTTGGCCACCTTGGTAGCGGATAAATGCGCTATATTATATTATATGCCGACAAAGCTAACTTCATTGTTTGCATGTATTGAGTGTGACATTTGTTTTTCAGCCTACAAAGCAAAATGACCTGGGAACAGTAAATAACTATCTGGAAGTTAAACCTTCTGACTTTGAAGTATTTGAAGCACTCGCTTATGATTCAACTGGAAACAAATTCGACAACACAAGTATATTTTGGCCTATAACTTTTTTCAACAATTCTAATAAAATATGCTAGATACACATTTCTCAGTTTTGAATATTTTTAACAAGATACAAGCCAGTACTTGTATGTAAAACTTTTTCTATGTTCATCAAACACTGTTATCAGAAATGACTCGGAAATTCGGCGCAAAATTACTTATCGCGGTACTGACTTGTATCTTCTTATTGTGACAATAAACTATATATGTGTTTTTCTTTTTAAAAAACCATAACTAAACAAATTGAAACATTTCATTGTTCAGATTACCTCTCCACTGCCGGGGATTATAGCCAAGATGTTCCTAGAAGTTTAATGGAAGATTCCAATCTTCACCCACCCACGCTTCCTCCTCATCTCCTCAACAAAGTGCTTTTAAATCAAGATGTTGACTTATCAGTAAGTGAAGTACAATAATGTTGTATTTTACGTTAACAGATATATTTCCGTTAAGACTTACCTGCTCTTGCCATTCCAGACATTATTTTTGGGTAGATAATAAGACAAAGGTTAAGGACAGCTTGTGCCTTGGTCTAACTCTATTAAAAAAAAAGAGTAAAATTAATAAAAATATTAAAAAAAACTGTTTGCACCTTTATATTTTAATGATCAGTGGGTGTGTGTGCGATTATTTTATGAATGTAAACTGCCATGCATGAAGGCCTTGAGCAATCTCTCTTTCCGGTGCGACATTTGGGACTGTCTCCACAAACAAAGATTGGTTCAAAGTTAAATCCATTGCATTTGTTTGATTTAATTTCTGAAACAAATTGGAAATTGAGTTTGCACAGAAAACGCACTAACTATTGATATTGATGTCCTTTCCTTAAGTGTTTTTTAACATTTTTTTTTCAGTATGAACCTTCGCTACTGCCTGAACCGCAGCATGTAATGCTGAACCACATGTACGCTCTTTCAATCAAAGATGGAGTAATGGCATTAAGTGCCACCCACAGATACAAAAAGAAGTTTGTCACCACCTTACTATACAAACCAATTTAATTTTTGAGGTGCTCTTTCCAGTATAGATCTTACTTCTGCTTTAAACATCAAAACACAAAGTGTCATTGATTGTAATGGGACATTGTTTTCAGTTTAGTAATCATCTCCTTTCCTTGTGTTTTGCTGTGGTTTGTTCTTGCTTGGGATTGTGTAAATAAATTTTATATTTTACCGTCATTTTATACAGCATTGTGGCACTTCAATGGGATGTTGCAAATAACTAAGGCTTCATAGTAATATCAGCGAGTTGCATATATCACATACATCGCTGAGAAGGCGTAGTTTGTGTTTCATGGTTTTTGAAGATTTAAAGAAATTAAATGTCACATATCTTAAAAAACATGGATTGTTTAAGGCACAATTGGAGTTGGCATGTCAAATATGTAGATATAGCACCTAGTAAAAACTGTATGAAGCGGTATGCAAGGAGGAAAGAACAATAATCCGAAAGTATGATTAAAAAAAGGAATTTGGGTGAATAGCACAGTGGTGGGAGGACATTAGGAATGTGCAAGAAACCAATGATACTGAAGAGTTTGATAAACCAAATACACACACAATCTATTTTTACATTGCATAAGACAACATGCATAAAAACACGAAATCTGTAGGTCATTAGGACACAGAACTAGTAAAAAGGCAGCTGGTTCACTCAAAGTCCATTCTATTCTGTTCATCTTCTGGTTCTTCTGCCAATGCTGGATTCTCTAGCTCCCCAAGGGCTGGCCAGTTAGGATTGATCAGTCTGATGCGATCCACTAATGCCCTGTGATTCTGTGGCCACTTATAAATGATAGTGTCCATAAGCCATTCAGGAATGTGCCTCTAAAATGCCCAACACAAAAAAACACTTTTTTTTTATCAATGTATTTTGTAAGAAGATAAGTTTTGTTAAATGAAGGGTCAGGATACAAAGGCTACTTGTACTTATTGAATCAAGTACTGCCAACCACAATAGCATCAAATAAAATACCAAAATGTCATGAATTTCAAACGACTGTTTCACAATGGTGATTTAAAGGAAACCCAATGATTTCACTGTAGTATTTTCCCCTCAAAGTTTGTCCATGCGCTTTTGACATTAAATATTTAACAGATTCAAAAGAAACTTTTATAGTTGGTAGATATAATCATGGTAGTGTCACTCAGTTTTGTTTGACTCTATGGTGGAAGCATTCACCCATTTGAACACGAAACTTTAAAAGAGCATTGTGATTTAATATTTTTTAAGAAGTTGTAGTGTTATGAAATAACAACTAACATAAAACCACCCTTTAATTTTCATCAAATCAAACAACTAAATCAAAATTCTTTGTAACCAATGCCAACAATTTTAATGCTGTATTTTAGATTAAAAAAAACAATTCATTTAACTAGACGCCAATTTATTAATACAGCTAACCCAGCTTGTAGAAGCCAAATTTACCACACAACTAAACTAACCTTACCTTTCGACAGCCTCTTATTATCACAGGCAGTACTTTGTAATTGAACGAGTGATTGTCAATGTAATCTCTGTGGAGCCTCCTGTATATGTATGTGGTATGCAGGGCATGTTGGTAATCAGCTATGTCAGCTATGTCCTGCACAGCCTCCTCACTTTTTATTTGGGTCATGTAATGTTCATTGATGAACATGATGACGAATTGGCACTGACGACAAAACAAAATTTTTCTGTTATGCTGGAATTAATGTCCACATTTATTCAAATCTGACTGAATAAACGTTCAATTAGAGAAACAAACCCTGTTATTTTTTCACAAAACAGAAGTTACTCTTTTTTGTTCATTGTATCAACGTTACATAGCAAATTTAGATTTTTCATCCAATTTTTGGAAAGTAAATTTCCTTGTATTCTCTACGCCAAAATAATGAAAGTTAGAGATTTGTGATCAAAGAAAGCACATAGGGCTTTTTTACTATTCAACAAACTAAAAAAATTATACTTTTCAGCATTTATTCGCTGTTTGATTATCAAAGTTTTACCAACATCAATAAACGGAAAATAGTTTTTTATTGTTGTCCATCACTTTATCATTAACTTCATCAAATTGAACATTCCAAAAATCGCACGGGTAGACAAACGATACAGTCCATTTCTTACACACCTCCCTTAACTTGGTATCAATCCAGTCTGCCATAGATGTTCCACGTATTTTGTTTTCAGTGCTATCCAAACACACTTTTATCCCCTTTTGCCTCAAATACTGAACACATGTGTAAATCTGAGGAGCAGTTTCATCACCTTCATTGTTGTAGGTGATGAAAACTGCAAAGATAACTTTGTTAAAGCATATTTCAAAACTTCAAATCAATTACAGCTACTAATCTTCGATTTATTTCAATATTTGCTATTTTATCGCACAGCTGTTGATTTCTGTACTTCTGTACCAGGATAGGCAACATGCTCTTTATTTCACCTGATCAGTAACTTTTATTNCATAGCAAATTTCGATTTTTCATCCAATTTTTGGAAAGTAAATTTCCTTGTATTCTCTATGCCAAAATAATGAAAGTTAGAGATTTGTGATCAAAGAAAGCACATAGGGCCTTTTTACTATTCAACAAACTAAAAAAATTATACTTTTCAGCATTTATTTGCTGTTTGATTATCAAAGTTTTACCAACATCAATAAACCGAAAATAGTTTTTTTATCGTTGTCCATCACTTTATCATTAACTTCATCAAATTGAACATTCCAAAAATCGCACAGGTAGACAAACGATACAGCCCATTTCGTACACACCTCCCTTAACTTGGTATCGATCCAGTCTGCCATAGATGTTCCACGTATTTTGTTTTCAGTGCTATCCAAACACACTTTTATCCCCTTTTGCCTCAAATACTGAACACATGTGTAAATCTGAGGAGCGGTTTCATCACCTTCATTGTTGTAGGTGATGAAAACTGCAAAGGTAAATTTATTAAAGCATATTTCAAAACTTCAAATCAATTACAGCTACTAATCTTCGATTTATTTCAATATTTGCTATTTTATCGCACAGCTGTTGATTTCTGTACTTCTGTACCAGGATAGGCAACATGCTCTTTATTTCACCTGATCAGTAACTTTTATTGCTAAAGGTTGCTAAACCCTTTTTTTCTACATTATTTGCACAAGAACACATTCACTTAATTGCATGCAAACAAACCTGAAATCATTTTTGTGTTTGAAACAATCAAATTGTATGGGTTGTAGTTCCAGTTGGTCAAATTGTTTTTTAACATAAACCAAAGTCTATGAAGTCTATGTGCTTTTTACCTAAAAAATATAATTTTTTATCACAAAACTGCCCTCACAGGTAGTACATTGGATAAATATTTTTGAAAACATCGGCATATGCAGACACATATCAGTACAACATCAAAAACATTGCACCATAATCCACAGACCAAAAGAGCGTTTGCCTTTTTCACACAACCTTTTCTCCCCACTAGCATAACAATGGTAGAATTGAAATCCAAAATGGTTTCTTGTTTGCTGTTTAAATCTGCCATCCAGTGACAGCTTTACTTTAGTGAATTTTGGAAGCTTCAACAAATTTGTATCATTGTAATGCTGTTGTGTGCAGAATTCAGAACTTAAATACAAAATATTAGAAATCTTTTTCGGGGGCAACAGAAGCTGGTAAACCACAAAACTATATGACTGGAAAACTTGGGAGTGGATTTTGACTTGTAAAAATCTTCCTAATTTCGTGGTGGTTGTTAAACCAGGGGTTGTGATGGATTTCCAGGTGTGAGGGGGCGAACCGACTATCAATTACAACAAACTTTTGCCAGCAACAAAACCGTGTTCAAAGGGTGTTAAAGGCTCTTTAGGAGGTATAGTTTGTAATAATAATGATCGTATTGCAGAAATTTATAGAAAATACTGAACAAACATCCACTGGATTACATAATTTAACAAAAATGTTATTGTTCAACCAATGTAAAACCTCAAAAACTTTTTAGGATGGTTTACAGAGGTTTTACTCGTTGGAGATTTTTAGGGTTAGATTTATAGTTTCAGGGGTCACATTGCATTTGTTGTCAGTTTTTAGCTTGTTAGGTATTTCTCCACTTGGAAGTGCAGACCAAAAAGAACCCCCTGGGTCAGAAGCCCAAGAAACTGGTCTCAAGGAAAAGATACTACCGATTCTGAAAGCATGGTACATTCCAAAAAGTGAAGCTTTTATTTTGAAACTATTCATCAGGAGTCTGACAAGAAACAATGAACCCAATGGCGCTAAGTGCAAATTCTAGGAACTTTTCATTGCTTGTTGTGTTGGCACTTAGACAGAGATGTGGCGAAACTGCCAAGTGAGCTGATAATGACTCACATTGCCGACAAAAACTATGGTTTCCTACCCACAAGGTGAAACAACAATTCAGATAAGATGAAATCAAAGGAACTATGCAGTGAGTGTGACACAACAAAATGAAACTTAACACAGGAAGAGCCACAACAGAAATTTGTGACAAAGGCATTAGTTCTGTTGTCAGGATTTGATTTTTAATCAGTTTCTTTAAAAGCCTTTTTGCAACCAATAATGCTTTCGAGACACATAATAGGGTAAAACGCATTAAATTAAGGGGGCACAATGAATTCTTGTCAAGAAAATTTGCATGATATATTTTCCAAACCCAGATAAAAAATCCTAAAATATATCAATAAAAATTCCTAATTCACCAACTTAATGATAATTCGGAGCTGCAGTAAGGGCTTGCATTTGAAGACAATGGCCGAGATACTGCAATATGTACAAGAATGGTGTTGTATACCTATATAAACTCCAAAATGCACATAGATTTTTAGTTGGTAACAGTTTGCTATACTCTAGATGCCATAGTGTGGTCACTGGCTGGTATAAGTCAAAAGGTATCTTAATATGTACAGATAAACACCAGATGATCAATACAAACAAATAAAGAAGTTGTACACAAACAAGGTTTAGAAGGAAAAAAGGAAACAATTTCAATGCGCAACCAATATACACAAACACATAATGCAGAAAACATATGGTTTAGTGAGGAAACATTTAACTATAGCTTTGAACTTTAAAAAACAAACTCTGGCTCCAATGCTTGCAACACACGAAAAAGCATTTTTACATGCAATCGGTAAGCACTTGGTGCCTTACGCATAATGTCACAGCCTTGTAACTGGAAAAGTTGCTTTGACAAAAGAAAAGCTGTTTGCATTCAAGGTACCGTGGATAAAATTCTCACCTATGGTGCATTAAACGACAAACATTTCTTTATGACACAAGAACATATGTTGCTTATACAATCCAATCGCCTTGCATGGCAAAATAATATGAAGTTAGTGGCTGGCACTTGTATGCAACCTACCCATTAGCTCGACAGATACACCGAAATTTGCCAAGTCATTAAAGGCCAATTCTGCCTATTAGTGTCATGAAATCAGTGTTAAAGACGTTAGGCTTAAGAATCACTTATAGTATGTGTTTTTATCCAGATTTTAAAAACACTTGTCCAATTCTCAATAAAATAAACAACACTGGTGCTTACAGAGTGCTGGTTTAACATTTTTTCTGTCAGATCTAGAGCAAATGTTGGGTGGCCTAACAGTGCTTTGTGTAAAAGGTACCACACAAAAGACACTAACCGCTGGTCAGCAAAATCACATACATTCGCAACAACAGTTAAACAAACATGAGTTGGCCTCAATAACACTGTTAGATTGTCTGATCTACCAGTTTTTATCACTTGTTGTTCTCTTCTCCATAGCCATCCCGAACAGCGTTTTACCCCTAACTNTTGCATGGCAAAATAATATGAAGTTAGTGGCACTAGTATGCAACCTACCCATTAGCTCGACAGATACACCGAAATTTGCCAAGTCATTAAAGGCCAATTCTGCCTATTAGTGTCATGAAATCAGTGTTAAAGATGTTAGGCTTAAGAATCACTTATAGTATGTGTTTTTATCCAGATTTTAAAGACACTTGTCCAATTTTCAATAAAATAAACAACACTGGTGTTTACAGAGTGCTGGTTTAACATTTTTTTCTGTCAGATCTAGAGCAAATGTTGGGTGGCCTAACAGTGCTTTGTGTAAAAGGTACCACACAAAAGACACTAACTGCTGGTCAGCAAAATCACATACATTCGCAACAACAGTTAAACAAACATGAGTTGGCCTCAATAACACTGTTAGATTGTCTGATCTACCAGTTTTT